>JAAGKR010000171.1:0-47500 GCA_011419295.1 Clarias macrocephalus
ATTGTGGGGAAGTGCTGGTGATTTACTGCAGGAGGAGAAAGAGAAAGTAGATCTGGTTTTATGAGGTGCATAATTCTGCTGTTTACAAACATTATTTTATAATCTTTGTCATTTATTATTTATCCAAAGTATAAGAAAATTTTTAAAATGTTTTTTATGAAAAAGCTGCTTTAAGGAGGAAATGATTACATTAAAATAAGTTCAGAGTTTGGGTGAATTGAGATTCAAATATTTTTTCCATATGGATATGTTTCCCAAGTAGGGTTAGAAGAATATTATGTAGACGTTGTATAAATGTAGAGTCCTATAAAACACAAAAATCAGTATACCTATTTGTATAATTTGTATAACCATGGCCCTGCGATGGATTGGCACCCTGTCCAGGGTGTACCCTGCCATGTGCCCAAAGTCTCCTGGGATAGGCTCCAGGCCCCCCATGACCCTGAATAATCATTTATCAAGCTGGATATGACCAAATTTATAAATATATATATATATATATAAATGTGTAAATATATATAAATTAAATATAAAAGGAGCATTGACAAATTCAATTTGGTATTCATATAAATCCTGTAATTTCAGGAAAAAAGTTTTTTAATGTAGGATTTAGAAAAATAGCCAATTGGCTAACTGGCTTTAAATAATATAATTATAATAGATTCCTGACGTTTTTATTATAAATCACATTGTCAAGATTAAATAGCTTGTGTACTTCATTTGTACAGAATATTTTATTCATGTTTTGTCTAGGTAATTTCATATTAATTATATTAACTGAAACATTATGTAACAGTATACAAAGCAAGGTAAAATACATGCAAAAATTAAAACATACAGAAATAACCATTCAATTAAGAACAAATGCTACAATATAAAACAATATAAAACAATATAAAATGTGAGTAGGTTCTGTTTACCCTGACATCTTTTTTTAATGCTGATCAAAGCATCATTAGAACCACAGGCATATTACTCATGGGGACATGCCATCACATGATAAAGAAAAAATAATAAGGTAAATAATGACCTTCTATATAGGAAACAGCACATGTTTAGTGTTGACCAAGTGATCAACAAGTATTGTTGCATCTTGACATATAAAACATGCAGTTTGCCTGAATTGTTTGGCTTTTTCATGGATTTTTTTTTCATGCATGTAACTTTCTAAGAGTGTAAGTGTGTCCCTTTTCTTGGAAGTATTATGTCATTTACAAAAAAAAAAAAAAAAAAAAAAACATATTTTCAAAACAAGTCCTGACTGACTTTTAAATACAGTCACGAGTCTCCGTCTTGATCTTGCACATCAACAAAATGAGAAGTTTTTAATGGATATAATGAATTGACATATTTTTTTAATGCTTAACCCTAATAAACCCTTTTAAAAGAATTTCAGTCAATCAGACAGACCTCCAACCCATTAAACACTTTTATGAAAACACTTGCTCACAAATGTTTCTTCAGGCTTCATCCAACATCTTTTTTTTTCTTGTTCTCAGCTGCGGTCCAATTTAATGACAGACCTTTTCAGAAAAGCAAAGTCAGCCAAGGGTATGATTAACTCTATAATAATGCCCATGCTTGTAGAAAGAGCTGTTCAGTGGTCAGATGTCCAGATATTTTTGTCTATAGATTGTAGCTAGAGATCATGTGTTTTGCATCCATTTGCATCATGTGCTGTTTGTCAGAATTTAAGCTCTCAAACCTCAAACCTAATTAGCTGATTATCATTCATTTTAGTAGCTAGACACTGCTAAACACTACTTAGCCTCTAGTAGTGTCTGACATTTTCTTTATGATTTTCGTAATGGTGGACCATGTCTTAAATAATCAAAATAAAAATTAGGAATACTACCACACCTATTTTCACTATATGGCATTCACCCAAAATCCGTGAGCATGTCATATTTATCAGTTTAATGGTACTGATCATGTGGTGAATTTATTTAGCATATTTCCTCATCCCTTTATGTAAATAATTCCTAGTTATTCCATGGTTGGTCACACAGCGTCTGTGCACACTGCTGCAAACCGCATTTTTAGCAGAATGGTTCCATTTTCCTAAATGCCATTCTTCAACAGAAACATTTTGACACTTTCTTGCATGCCTGTTTTCACTTAAGGACTAAACAATTATTAAATTATCCTGTTATACTCCAACCCTGAGGTTCCCCTATCTTCCTATTCAATTCGATACAATTCTACACCAATTCCAGTTAGGATTTCATCAATGGATTGAGAAAACAGGTTCTTTTTTTTTTTTTTTTTTTTTTTTTAAGAACTGCAGCCACTGTGAAAGCGTTGATCTCCTTAATACCAGTTTTGTAGCGAACTGGTTTAGTCTTAGTCGGTCTGAAAGAGAGCTGTCATTTTTACACCCAGTAATGATTAATGATCAACAATAGAATGAGCTGACGATATATCAACAAGGATGATGTGCTACTGAAAGACAGATAAATTGTGGGGTATTACAGCATACATGTTGTTGTTGATTGTTCTCCACACCATTGAGGTTGCATGTGTTTAATCATAGCCAATTCAGACATGATTAAATGTAACAAACAGTGTCATTCCCGGATGTGTGAAGGCAGTGTGTCAGACAGAGGGGAGCAGACTGAAGGCGCCGTGTGATACACAGCAGACAGAGCGTGAAACCACAGGGTCATTTCCCCACCCCACCGCTCGTCCTGTGGATTCAGCTATCATACACACACTTGCGCTTTCCGTTCCCCACATAAATACATGTATACCTGTAGAACATTTAGCATGGAGGATTATTTCTGCTGCTACACCCACAAGGATACTTCACTAAACTCCCTCTTCTTTCCCTCTTCTACTGGGCAATGGTTTGAGTAAGTCAATATCACAGGTGAGAGAAAAAAAAAAAAGAATAAGTATGTTGTCGGATTTCACACTCTAATATAAAGAGAACAAATTGTAGGATACTTACGGCTGCACAGAAGCATTCCATTTCATTTCCCAAAGAACTCTTCTTGACTGCAACCCTACTCAATCCAAGCTAACTAATGTAGCTAGCTAATGCGCTTGGTTTAAAATCAACTAAATAGCATAGCTTAAAACACTTAGTGCATGAACGTGTATGTGTCTGCCGTTTTATTGCCATGTACGAATTTGCATGCAGCAGACCATGCTGTTTATCATTCATGCTCATTTGCACTTTCTCTTCCACATAAAACACCCGTGCACCATTTAAGGTGGTTTTCTACGACAACTATATGCTCTTTTCTAAACATATAAGAGATAAAAACATATTTTAAAAAAATATACAGCATTTGATTGAATGCAATGTAATAAGTGGAAATCATTAGTGGACAAGCAGTGCAGGTTTCTTGCCTACATAAGTCTGGGTGGCAGGTGTGTGTGTTTGTGTGAGTAAGTAAGTAAGTGTGAGAAGGGGAGGTAGAGTTAGCTGGAAGAGTTGTCAACGGTGACAAGATTATTTTCATTCAAATAAAAATAAGAATTCTGTGTAAATGAATTCAATAGAAATGAACTGTTTTGTGTTTGAAAGAAACAGCAAAAGTGCATGTGGGTGCATCTTGGATAAACCTGGCGTGACTAAACGCAGTGTTCCAGCTTAATGCATGAGTTCTCGACAGGTTTGCAGCAACTGACACACACACACACACACACACACACACACACACACACACACACACACACACACACACACACACACACACACACACACACACACACACACACACACACACACACACACACACACACACACACACACACACACACACACACACGCAAAGAACTAATAATTGAAAGCCAAAGTGCAATTGGAAAAAAGTTTCACAACTACTATTCCTTAGTAACCAATGCCATTGTAATGTTTAGTTGTGTAGTTACCTCTGTAACTTCATTCTACCATGGGTCATGTTTTGTCTCCCTTTCTATTTTCTTTTTCTTTATTTCTTTGCATATAGTATCTTAGTAAGGTGTTCGACTACTACTACACTAACATAAATGGCTTCAGAGCTCCTTGGGAATGTGTAAGTTTCTTGACCTGTACCAGAGGGATGAGCACCATCCTCCAAAAGACGTTTGATGATGTCATAGAGAACAGGAAATGATCTAGTTAAAAAAAAAAATGTTGTAAGCTATTTTGTGGCTCATTTGGGGTTATTTAATGACTGACATGGTTACACGTTTTTATACAAGAGGGTATAGAAATAATCTAGCAAATTCTCACTTATTCTTTTGCATTTAACATGAATTCACTTGAAAAGAAATGTGCAAATGTAACATGTATACATCTCAGCCTCTACGTAGTCACAGTAGGCCTGTGCAATGGCAAACAAATTAATAAACAGTTCTGAACCTAATTTCTCCATAGGTCTTTGCTTAATAGAGGTTAATAAGCTCTGCCTTCTGAAACAAAGCAACATCTTTTTTTTCACAAATTGTTGCCAGTATAATAATTACTGATCCAACAGAAAAGGCTGTTTAAGTATTTCTATGTATCAGTCCATATAAACAGACATCATGTTTAAAGGACGTAGGTTTTAAGAAAAAATGAGGTGAAAGCAGCTGCTTGCCCAATCCCACATTCATATGTGTCGGAAGCACTTTCAGCAAGAAAACAAATGTGATAATGTCATGGCTTTTTAAACAACAATTCTTCTTGTCTCCTTAGCAGTTATGTCTAAGTCGTTTCATGTATGCCTAAGTTGAGATACAAAGCTAACTAGCTTTCAACACAAGGTTGAACCCCAAATCCTTCCCTGAACCCTAATCAAGGGCACTACTTGTTGTGTGAACCAAGGGATTTTACAGTATTTCAGGTAATACTTTTTGTATTTCACCCACGGAACCTGGAAGTTAATATTTAAAATCAGAATAAGTGACATATAAAGAGAAATTAACTAGATTTACAGGACTGTCGACAGGACTACAAATTTACTCCATAGTTTATTCTCCTCACCCTTTGGCCACATAGTACTGGTAAGAATTTAAACCTCTGCTAATTACACTGACTATCGGTCGCTCACTGCCAGTCACCAGTCGCGGTTAGTTACTTCTGCCAGTTGCAGAGGATATGTGTTGGCGGTGCAAAATAACTGGTTAAACAAGAAATAAATCATAATTAGAGTTTGCGGAACTGTTGTATAAAAGCAATATAATACTGAAGGTCTGCACCCGCATGCCTAGGGCGGCATCACAGCCGTGATAAAATCCAGGACAACAGCACTCCCTGTCGTGTGATATTGCTTAAATGTAAAACATCTAATGCGAAGTTTAGCAGGAAAATAATCATTCACTTAACTCGGCATTTACTCCATATCAGTTAAAGTATATTTAATTTCTCATGGCATCAAAAGTTCTTGGAATAAAAAAAATACAACACACATGGCAGTTTGGAAACGTTATACAGACAACAATAATCATAGTAAGAATTTATTATTTTATAGACATAGGCAAAGTGAAAACAAGTTTGTGTCAGCAGAAAAAAGTCAGCAAGAAGGAAGTTTGCTTTATTTACATACAAATACAGAAGATTTTTTCCATGATAGCCAACTCAACGAGTCAGTCACATGAGCTCCGATGAGTTTCCTTCTCATCCACGGTACTGACTTCTCCCTGACCTTTTGGAAGTGTTTGACTGGCTCAGCAGCTGTTTCAGATGCTCAGCAGCTGCCATCATGACCAAGTCAGACTAGTTTTTCCTCCACAATGACATCAGGAAGTCTCATGTCCCTTTGTTCGCTCAGCTCTTCCCCCTCGTCTGCAGAAAGAAAGAGAAGAAAAAGTGAGGAGTCTGAAAGGACTGAGACGTTCGACTCATTGATCTTGTCGTGGTGAATGCTGCTGAAAGAGATGTGCGAATGCCGCTGGCAGTCGATAACATCTTTATTGAATAGCTGCATGTTGCTGACTGATTGTCATCATCCAGAGCTGCGAGAGAGTTCAAGTCCTGACGGCAATCTCAAATTCCATCTCGAGCTTCTGGTTCTCGGGCAAAATGCTTGACTCAGGTGGCCAATATAGAATAGTTTCAGAGAACCACCCAGGTTGTGGAAAAGTCACAGGACCAGCACTCAAAGAATCAATAGGCCAATTAACACACACACACAGACACACAGACACACAGACACACACAGAGATGCTGCAGTCAACCCATGCTCTAGCCAAAGGCAGATAAACTTCACAGCATCCCCTAAACCGAAACTTTAATAAGACTGTATTTGTAGTGATCCAAATAAACTGAGGTGAATGTGTGTGGGAGGGATAGAGCTTGTGTCTTGCCTTGCTTTTTCTGCTTTACAGGCTTGCAATACTGATGGCAAAGAGTGATAGCATGAAGCACTTTGTGAAAGCCTGGCCCCCCAGGAAAAGATCGCAAGATCCATGGCTGTTATATACACACACCAATCTGCTGCTGACAAAGCACACACACTATTTTCCCAGAGGACTCTAAGAAAAGGACTGTGGACAATTACCTAAAACACTAAAACTAGCTCAATTAACTTTGCATCAGCATTCCCAAATCCTGTGCTGGGCAGGTTTGCCAAAACATTAGTGTTGTAATCAATACAAAGATCAGCGTTGGCTAGCACCAGCAGTTCTTTATTTACCTGTGCATTTGCAAAAGCTGCATGCTTATCTCCATGCTTCCTTGCAAAAACACACTGTAGCTTTTTTTTTTTCACAGAAAGCAGAGATAATTATCTGCGTGTCTTATCCTTTTCATCTGTGTTGAACTGAAGGCTGATTTAGTCTTAAACACATAGGCGTGTGAAGTCTGGGATGATGGGGAGAAGTGGTTTCCTCCAGAAGAACATGTGAGTGCAGCAAAGGTGTTCGGTGCCAGATGCCGAGGAAAAACAACATGACAGAGAGTAATGGTTAATGTAAAAATTATAATGTACAAATCAGATAGAAATCAATCAAAAATAATGAGCACACAATGTTCCCTTCACACATTATCGTCAGTTAGCCAAAACATTTGCTTGGCATTCTAGTTTTGCAATGGCTGGAGTAATAAAATACCTTTCTGCAAATACTTGTCTCAAACTGCAACTAAATATTGACAACGGGCATGTTTGAATCAGATGGCCATGTGAGTGATGAAAGAGATTCCGCATGCATATACAGTGAGGGCATATACAGTACAGTAAGTTGATGCACCTACAAAAATTGTACTGAAAAGTAAAGAAAAGTCATTACAATGCACAGTATTAGAATATACTGTATATATTAAGGCTTTACCATTATTGCCAGTGTTTTGCTTCACTCCGGAGCTTTTACACTGTCTGCTACTTAAAACAATGTTTTACTGTTCAGTAGATTGAATTTATCCACCAAGAAGGTCCATGCTACTGTACTTGATGTCATTCATCCCCTCTGATTTTCTCTTTAATTTAGTCATGTATAATTCCCTCCCATCTAGGCTAATACTTCCTTCCTCTAATGAACACAAAGCCCAACAACTGCATTTTTACAGAGAGGTTGTAACTCTGAGGAAAGCGCTATCCGCCCCTTCCACTTGCATGAGTTCACAGACAACCAGGAATGCTTGTTTTGCTATGATTGATGTGCGAGTTCAAGTATGCTGTCTCTAACCCCCTGAAAGAGCTCAGCCAACCTGCTCTTTCTAGGCTGCCGGCTGTTGTATCACCTGGGAATCAAACTTGTGATCTCTGGATGATAGGATGAACCACTTGGGAGCTGATGCTGTTTTTTTGTTTGTTTATTTATTTATTAAAGTGAGTTTTCTCTTTACTTAATACCTTTGATTTTTGCTTACTATATTACTATATTTACAGCAGTATTTATTTTAATTTTAACCAAATACAACATTTTCTGTAAATGAATAATTACATTCTTACTTGAGTGTTGGTACTTTTTTGGTTCTTTTACCACCTCTGCCTGGAAGTACAGCCTATGTGTATGTGGACAATCATGCTGATTACGGTTTGAGAGATGGGCTCGGAGGAACTCGGTTGCTTTTCAAACTACCAGTAAACTGCCAAACTGACAGCTTGATGCATGTCATCAGATGGTTAACATGGCATCAGATTGATTTGGGTAAGATGGATTTACCATCACCAAGCACATGAGCATCACCATCCAGGTCTTAACAGCCAGAGCAGTGCTGAATAGTAGGAGTGGAACTGAATGCTTCACTAGGGTTCGTTTAAAAAATAGTTTGTGTTTTTATGATAAAAATTACATTTTAAGAATTTTGTGATGACAACAATTCTGTGGCCACTTGACAATCACACCCATAAGGGACATTTTAATTGCCTTAAAATGTAATCCCACTTTGTTGTAATGATAGCTTCAATGTTCTTCAAAAAAGTTTTCCACTAGATTTTAGATAGCGGCTGTGAAGTTTTATGCATTTGTGCAATACAAGAGCATTAATGAGATCACGCACTGCTGTTGAGTGATGTGCAGTGGTTATTCAAACATATCCTAAAGGTGTTCAGAGAGGTTGAGGTCAGGGCTCTGTGGAGGCACTTGAGGTCTTCCACTCCACTCTTGACAGACCATGTCTTAATGGAGCTTGCTTTTTGCACAGGGACATTATCATGCTGAAACAGGTTTGGGTTAGATCCAGTGAATGGAAATGCCAAAGCTACAACGTACAAAGGTAAATAAAAGACAGTTATGTGCTTCCTACTTGACAATAGTTTGGAGAAGGCCCACATATGGTGTGATGGGCAGGTCTCCACATACATTTGGCCATATAGTGTGCATTATTTTCATTTTCATCAAACCATTCTTGGATTGAATGTTTCACCATTGTTAATAATTTTGGTATTGATTTCCAATGACTGCTTCACTAGGGGACAAGTTGACCCAGACCTTGGAAAAATCCTTCTAAAAGCACTACAAAGCCATGACCTCTTTTCATGTGGCCAATTTAAAGGCAAAAAAAAAAAAAAACAGTACACCAGACAAATCTGGTAAGTAGAAAACTGGTTATAATGGCACAGTGGCGTAGTGGTTAGTACTGTTGCCTTTCACCTCCAGGGTCAACGGTTTGATTCCCGCTGCAGGTCTGTGTGCATGGAGTTTGCATGTTCTCCCCATGCTTGGTGGGTTTCCCCTGGGGGTTCCGGTTTCCTCACACAGTCCAAAGACATACGGATTAGGCTGTACTCTGTGAATATGTGTGCCCTACAATGGATTGGCGCTTTGCCCAGGATGTACCCGCCCTGTGCCCTAAGTCTCCTGGGATAGGCTCCAGGACCTCTGCAACCCTGTATACAGGATAAAGTGGTATAGATGATGAGTGAGTGAAAATTGTTTGATTATTGCTGAACTATGCATTGAAGATCCCATTATATAATGCATTTGTATAGCAAATGATGAAGGTGACTCTTTTGGAAGTGTACTTGGTGTGTCTCCGATTTATACAACAAACATGTAAAGACAACCAAATTGCTCTGGTTAACTAGTTTCCATATCTCCCATAGAGCACTGTTAAAAATCATGATTATTTGCATTTGAAGAGGAAAAGACGCATAAAAAGCTGTGTAACCTGAGATCACTGTTTTAATGGAACAAGTAAGTGTGAGCAAGCCACTCTTGCTTTTCAGAGCAGCTTTAAAAGTCTCTCATTAAGCCTAAAACAAATACCCTTTTAAGATTATTTTATCTGTTGATGAATGCAGAGCTCAGGCTCTGTGAACACTGTAACAGACAAGCAGTCTCAGGTGTGCAATGTCAAAAAGGTCAAGAAGGCTAATATACACATTTGTACCAGGTCTCTTAAGACTTTGTCTAGCATTAGGAGTGATTGTAGAAAAAGCAGGAGCTTTACATGTGAAGTTAGTGATTTCCCTGGAAGTTAACTAGTCCTTGGTAACATTTGCTTTTTCCCAAAGCGTATTTATTTTATGACCATATTTTTATACCTGTGTTAATGAGTCCTATATGAGATATTAAACGCTCTGTTTGATAAATTGGTGTATTTAGTGACAGCTTGTCTCCTCTGGCCATGTGTTTACATTTAGGGGTATGACTCACAACTGGGACTTGGCGACATATGAGCAGAAAATTATCAGAGATATGAAGTTCTTGGGACACCCATTCCATTGAAATTAACATGAAATTAATATTATTGTAAAATTATTATAGAATGCATTCAGCATTCATTCCTTCCTTCATCCTTAATACCTACCTTAAATTAGCCTACTACCTTGTGAATAACTTAAAAAGCAGACATAAATAAAAAATAACAACAAAGTGAGGGATAGCCAGAATTCACAGTCCATGCTGATGGTGGTGTAATTTTCCCCCCAGGGTTTTTTTGAAGCATACTGATAGGGTTAATGATATATTCATCCTGCAACAGAAATGTGAGACGATGTGATACAACACCATGACATGCAAGTCAAGCATTAGCTCTCAAATCCCACCTTTTCACCGGGTTCCTCCCAGGCCAAGGATCAGGATAAATTCCTGATACAGTAAGGAATTGAGCCCATTATGGTTAGGCACCTGGAACTTTTCCTCAGGTCTCTTACAATTGGTAAATGTTAATAGTTACGTTCAATATGCAGATGTGCTGATGCAATTAAATGACCATTCAGAGAGATTGCAAAATTGCAACAAGATCATTATTGATGATTTGACTGCTGGTAGAAGTAGGAGGATAAAGTGTACCATACAATGCTTGCTGCTCTGATTCAGTCAAATGCTGCGAAACTGAATAGGCCAGTGCTGCACAGAGTAAATACAAATAAATGGAATTGTCTCCATGGTCTAAAGTGGTCACCTGAGATCAGCTTAACTGAGCATGCTTTTCACTTACAAGGGACAAAACGCGGGGCAGAAAGACCAAAATCAAGCAGCTACTCAAGGTAGAGGCAGTATAGACCTGGCAAAGCATCTCAAAGGAAGGAAACTCCAGTCACTGGCTGCAAAGTTTTTGCCACCAAGTTAAACATAAACATAATTCTATTATTTATCATTGTGTGAGATACATTTTGAGCCTGGGAAAGTGGAGCAAATTTATATTAAAATGGCTTTAATTTCTAAACATTGTTATGGTTTATTGAGACATAAGTACAAAGTTGTGTCGCTGTCCAAATACTTATGGGCCTACTTTTTCTTATGTGGACACATCCACTGCAGGTATAATAGTGAATACAAATATAGATAATTATATACCTGAAATACAAGCAGTAGCATTGTGTTCTAACCTTTGGATTAGAGGATTGTCTTGTTCAGGAGAAAAGTTTCAGGTTGGGTACACTAACTCAGCTTATTGTCCAGCCGGATCAACCCATTATTTATTATGTTCTATTATGAGTATTTGTTATGTTTTGTTCCGTACATCAGTGCTTAAAATATAGTTTTTACAATAACTCAGCATTAGCACAAAAATTATAACACTATTTTAACAAGATGGCACATAGAACAAAAGAATGCCATGTTTTTATTAAATAAATCGTTAGTTGGAGCGCAACTTGTAGGTGGCATGGTGAGTTTGTGGTTAGCAATGTTGCCCTGCACCTCCAGGATCTGGCTTTGATTCCCAGCAAGGTTCGATTCCCACCTCTGTGTGCATGTAATTGCACGTTCTCCCCGTTCTTGTTGGGGTCACGGTTTCCTTCTACAGTCTATAATGTTTAACCCTCAGCAGCAACCTCATTTCCCCTCTCATCTCTTCCAACCACCAGTATACTAATCTGGATCATCTGCAAATGTTTTCCACTGGCTCAGTTAAATGTTTTTTAGCCTTAAACAATCCATAGGTCGCTGTGTGACTTAATAAACAAAAAAACTTTCCTTTGAAACTGGTCAGATCCAGGAACTGGACTGAGAATGAGTCAAAAACTTGCCCAAAATGAGAGCCATAAAAGTCCTTAAGGAAGCCTGGAGAACTACTTCTTATGACTACATAAAAAATAAATACAAAAAAGTCTGGCTCGTTTAAAGCAAAATATGAGAAAATGAAGGATCTCGCAAGACCATTACTGTATATATGATGTTTATTTGTTTCCCCACACAGGTCTTCACAGAACACAGAGTGACCTTCACATTGATGATTGGTATCGCTTTGCCATTCCTGACTCGTCCCACAGTCCCACAAGCAATCACAGACAAGCATGCGAAATGAAAAGTGTTTGAAGTAATCAGCAATATATTTTAAATGTGACCAAGCAGCAAGACTAAGAGTATGAGAGAAAGCTCAGGAGATGAAGTGGAAATAACCACAACAGCAATCATGGTGAAGAAATCAGGAAATGGAGGCAAGGCTGGCAGGAGCACAAAGGCTTATTTCCTGTTAATTCTGCAAGTCTGAAGTCTCTCCTCTGACATTTATAGTTCGAAAATCTCTTACATTTGTGTTTCTGCATAATTTAGGTCTGAGTTTATTTGTGTAGTGTATGCACTGTTGCATTAACTAGACAACACATTTCAAGGAATAAAAGTGTTTTGAGAAGTGCAGCGATTCTGGGATATTGAAAACTGGTATGAGACATTACTCAACCTATTTGTACAAGTATATCATAGCTTCTGTGAATAGATAATGATCTATGTGGGTACAACAAACATTGCTGAATCATCTCTTAAATAACTGGCTCCACCCAGCCAGGGCTATTTTCTGAGGGAAATTAGTCCATAAGCCTTTTTAGGTGAATAAAGCTTTTTTTGTGAGAGAAAGTAAGCTCTCATCTACTGTGTGTGTTAATAACCAGGAAGGACAAAAGTGACTGTAGATAAGATGTGTTATGGGCTTGAAAGGGCTTTGTGTGCACACTGGCATGAGGAAGATTTATCTTAATGTTGGTGCATTCATAACGTGCAGTGGAGGAGGACACTTGCAGCCCATGCCAGCCCTTCTGGGTGGCACAGTGAGAAACCTCTGATATGATAGCATTGTTCTCCTGAACAGAAAGTTTGTTAATAAAAAGCAGAAGGAAGCGGGAGAAGGAGTGTGGGCTGGAGAAATGTGGGCTGGCAAAAACTGGTACTAAGATTAGTCCTGAACTTACTAAAATGATAGATATTAAGACTAAAAACATTTTTGCACTTTAAATAGGATGCTACTATTGGTACAGTACTGTCTCAAGCCACCCTCTATTTCTTCATATTGAACTTAATTATTGTAGATGAAATGATTGAAGTTTTACTGCAACAGACTGCAAAGTGCCTAAAGATACAAGAATTTATAAATTGGTTGTTTACATAACATTACCCCTTTCGTCTGTTCCAACCACTCAGCATCAGTCACCAGTCTGATCATCTGTCATCATCTACAGCTGTTCCTCACTGATTCATGCCTTAAGATAGATGAGGTTTTTATGCTTAAAAGGATTCATAGGTCACTGTGCCTTAACAAACAAAAATATTCCTCTGAAACTGGTCAGGTACAGGGACTGGGCTGGAAATGAGAGCCAAAAAAGTCCCTCAGAAAGCCTGGGAAACTATTCTTCAAGCCTACTTTAAAAATGCAAAATGTTCTGGCTATTGGGAAGCAAAATATCCCATAGCAAAATTTTGTTGTTCAGATTGAGCTTTTTCTTGTCTCATGAGACTGAATTGAGCCGTCCCATTACAAGCTCAACTCTGTCTTTTCTATTTCTCCTAAACCCCACTGAAGAGAAACAAAGGGACATAACTGAGACACAACCCGAAACATACTTGAGAAACATTTGAGAAATCTGAGATGTACATGAGAAACAGAACTGCAGGAAGGAGAAGCAAATGAGCCATATATACAGTAAGACCAGAATGAGATTAAAGCCAGATATAAATGAGATGCATGAAACACAAATGAGGAATATCATAGTTTTATTGAACATATCAAAAATCCTCAATTAACAGCATACAGTGTAATAAATTTCACACAATATAACAGACACCAGCCCAACCTGACAAAGATATTACATTACACTGCTCAACTCGAAGTATGATTTTTACAGGAGTTTTACAAAGGCCATTGTGACAATCTTCCAGTGAAAAGAATCAGTCAAAAAGGAAAGGAAATTAAAGATTTACCTAAACACCATTCAGCTACTCCATTCCCAACTTTCTGAAGGTTGAGAGGTGGGCTTGAGCTTGCTCATGGGCTGGTGCTTACCTGACTGATGATGTGCTGCTGATGTGCTGCTGATGGAGACTCCGGAACATTCTCCTGTATTTTCTTTGTTGAGATTCTTGGTCTCGTGAGATGGCATGCTTCTAAAGTAAAATGTACAGTATATAATCACCAAGATAACCTTTCCACAAACAAACAAATTGGTCTTTATTTATAGAATATAATTAACCAATGTCTCTAAAGTTACATGTTCTGGTAACTAATGTTAAACACTGAATAATATTCTATAATAAAACTACTGTTTTCATGCAGTAACATCATTATTAAAAAAAAAAAAAAAGGTAAGAAGTAACTGAATATATCAAACACTGGTTAACTTAAGGCCTGCCTAATAATAATACTGTAACCAGCTGACAGATTTTTACCGTAAAAAAAAAAAATAATAATAAAAACTTTCAACATCACAAGTGTTAGTTACCTAGATATGCTAAACCACCCACAGGTATCATTTGAATTCCTTTTGCAATTTAAGCTGTATAATTTTCAGCTAAGTATAACACAGGTTTTTTTTTTTTTTTTCAAACATTTGCAGGCTTGGACCATGTGTAGGAGAAATTGTGGGAAATTATGTCTTTATTAGAATCTATATGTACTGTAGGCTTAATTGGGTTGGCCATGAAAAATGTTGAACATTTAGTCAAATGTATAATCAAAAATAGGTTTGGCCTTAAATGAGAAGTGTATATAGAAATATTGTATTTTAGTTCTTTATTAATTATGACATTTGTACAGAATGTAAAGTAAGTTTGCCATTTGCCAGTTTAATTTCAATAAATTCATTAAGATGCACACATTTGTAAAAGATTAGCCATGTTGATCAACTAGGGACACCTGGGTGTACTGTACGATAATATAACTGGTGATTGGATTTTTTTTTAATGAAGAAAACAAGATAATTGACTTTAGTTGTTACCAACCTAAATATCTACATATCTTCATTTCAGAGATCCAACCTACTAACCTTCCTGTTTCATCTACCCATATGTGAAGAGTAAGATGAAGTATATTAAAAAAAAAAAAAAGTGCTAAACATTCTTTAGTGTAGATGGCACTGTTTGTCAGAGAACCCTAGCCCTTAAACCCCAAAGCATTTTTAGTCATTCTTTAGTCATGTTTTAATAAATATACTGTATAGGAGTCAGTATTGTGCAATATAGAGTGACATTTTTTCAGCACAATATATTCTTCAATATAAAGAACTTAATTTATCTATTGAAAGGCTTAATGGTTTCTTTTTTGCATGTAATCCGTCTCATTTTCTTGCCATTTTACACAGTTTTTATAATTCCAGATAGGACCTCCGCTTTTATTGCTTTGTCGCTTGTATTTACAATAGATTTAAAAAAATTTTTTTACCCAAATGTAACTAACTAGTGTTAGATTCTGAGCTTTGAATGTCAAGGTATATATATTATATATATTGTTTTTTTGTTTGTTTGTTTTTTTAAGTGGACCTGTTATAATGGTACTTTATTTCTTGCACTTATTAATGTCCTTAATATGAAATTACTTAATGTCATATCTTGCCAAACTGTAAATAAATCAAAGCTTAATTATTTTCTCTGTCAATCATCTCCACAATTTGGACACTTGCCAATCACCACCCACCAGTCAGGCTCTCCCTAATGTACACCACCTATCACCTGGGGATGGTTAAGAATCACACATGCGTCCTCTGATAGGTTTTCTGACCAGCCGATATGAACTCCTGGCTATGTGACTGTCACTAAGTCAGCACCATCATGTTTTTGACACCTCCAACTTGAAAGAAGAAGAAGAACTCTAAGGCAAATGCAAATGTTTGTGGACCAAAGCGAACCAGTGTAATCACATTCATCTCTTCAGCAGACTTTATACAGGTTCCTCAAGCTCTAGTAATCCCTGATTTGCAGCTTACGACAGACTTAACCAGCTGCAGATGTTTACTGTAAACGCCCCAACGACCCACAATGCCTCTGCTAGTGCCAGCAGGCAAGCAGGCACATGCAAATCCTTCTCAACCACACTGGGGATAAAATTCATGCTCTGAGTGATATATAGCATGAGCGGGCACTTCATGACTGTTATATGTGAAGGCAATGTCCAAATAAATCATTGAATGTGCCTCTGTTTTGGTTTAGCATTCAAAACTAGGAATAGCATTATTATTGTTTTCATTCTGCTCCCTTCTTCCCTGATCTGTGGTCTATCAAAATAGTACTAATCCATCAACACACATCCATAAACTTGATATGTGCTGTACTGTATGTTCTGTTTGGATATTTCTTTTAAACAAGCAAGTAAATGTTTAATCTTTAATTATTTATTCAGAGATTTCAATAGCAATGGTGACATGCTTTCTGTTAGTAATTAACATTAGCTTGGTGGCATTGTAGAAAGTCATATTTTTTAACTTTTTTAAATTCTGAACAACTGTTAGTTTTGTACAAGTAGAAGAAAAACGTAAATAGTACATTTTACAGGTTTCTTAATTTTTATAATTTTTGCACCTTCTAAAATTGTGTTCTTCAATTATACAATAAAAATATCTCAATTATAATATTCCTTTGATTTCTTCTTCTTCTTCTTTTTAATCAGGTCTATTTACTTTGGTAAGAGAAGGAGTGAGTGCCTGATGTTGTATGATGTAGTCAAAATTTTAAGACAATTCAGCATGTGCATCAAATAATGTATGACAATAAAAAAAATTCCCATCTAACAGGTATTATCCTATTGTCTTCTTGAAGTTAAATGTGCCTCCATTAGCAGTTTAGTTGAATCAAGACACCAAGCCGCTATACGAAGCTTTGTAAATGTGTGAGTGTGAAGACATTTTTTTTTCACTCTGAATCTTCCTCAAGCTGTCAAATGATGTATTTAAGTTATTATGTCAATCTCCTTCATCAAATTATGTAATTGCTTTTGGAAACATGATTTTCAGACGTGATTCTGAAACCCATTGCTATGGTAGGTCAGTGCTACTGCATGTCTCTGGTTTTGTGGCACACTGGATATGCAAATGGAATGGGTTCTATCCAGAAGTACACACATCCTGTACTTGAGTAAAAATTTACACTTGTACTTGAGTAAAAATACAGAAGTACTCACCTTAAAACCTACCAAAAGTACGGGTCTTGTATTAGCCTTTTTCATAGTCCTACTCTCTCACTCTGCATCCTGATTGTGAATGCTCTCATGCTGTTTTCATTGCTGCCTTCAACCAGCTCTGCTTCTGATTGAAACACCACAGTAGTTATGTAACGCAATGCCATGCAGAAATGAAATCAAGTAGGGGTACAGACTTTTGCTGTAGTATGTAGTGGAGTAAAAGTAAGTATCGTCTAATAAAACTAATTAAGTACAGTAACAAATTAAATGTACATAGTTACCTCCCACCTCTGGTTTTAGCATGACATTTGATATTTTATACACAAGGTGCGATCAAGTCAAACCAGGCCTTTTGATTGTGCAGAATAACAAAACACAGTTATAAGAGTAAAAACTTCCTGTATTTCTCTACATAATCCCCTGCTACGGCAAAAACAATTTGACTTAAACAGAATCATATACTGACGATAAGTCACACCATTATTCAGGATGAAAACTGGAAAATGGGTTATTATTATTATTATTATTATGTTTTTAACAAGTTTCAAGTTTGTACCTCAAAATCTCCACAAGAAATACAGCATGATGTAACTTCATATTCTTTATAGAATGTCAAAAAAGACACAAAATAGGGTTTTTGAATTTTGTTTGGTGACAATGGTGGCACAAAAAATGGAAAAGGAATAAAACCTCAGTAAAAACTAAACCCATCCCTGAGTAAGACTGGATAGCGGGATAAAAATTGCATTATACATTATTAGAAGCATAGGAAGGGAAAGTTTAAGGGAATTCCCTTAAACTTGTATACATACTGTTTTGACAAAGAAGAAAATGACTAATGATTGTAGATTGTATCCATATCAGGTTAACTTAATTACATAAAGTATCAATTTTGTCTAAATACAAAATAACATTTTGGATCTATCCCTATAGAGTGTATAGAGAGAATGTTTTCTATGTGAACTGCACTTAGAGGACAATTTTATATATAATACATCGGCTTTTTCAATGCAAGGCTGTTTTGGGGTATGAATAGACATCATTCTGTCTATTTATGCATGACAAAGAGTGATTAAAAAAAATTAATGTTGCATTACAAGAGCCAATATATTTTACATTGTTAGAAAAAGAAATACTTAAAATAAATTATTTATTGCTATCAAATGCAAGTAGTTTCAAATATATTACAAATGTATTTAGCTAAAAGAATAAAATTACTTGAATGATTTCGGTTAAAAGAAGAAAAATACATCAAAGTACTGTAACATTAGTATCCTCATGGCTTTTTAATGAGATGCTCCAAAGTTGCATCGTAGACTTAATGGGGTTTGGAATAAACCTACTGGCCACAGTCTGTCCATCAAAAGTTCTGAAAAGGTAATAAAAATTTCTTAGCTACAATAAAAAGCTACAGTTACACTCATTAGTTGAAACAAAACAGAAAATACAAGAAAAGTGACCTGGTGAGTTATCCATTTTCTTTCATTTAACTTCCCCTTTTTTCCATGCCAAGTTAATCAGCATTTGAGCTCTCGGGAGGTTCATGGTTGACCAACAGCAGCCACTTAATTGGTTTGGACAGATTGTGTAAATGTTGTATTATATAATACGGAAACTGCAAAAACTTTCTGAAAAAAAAAAGAAACTTTCAATGTTTTTTTTTTTAGACTCTTGTATCTAGTGCACCACTGATGATGTAATTTGTAATGCATTTTATCCTAAATAAAATATGCTGTGTAATTTTTCTGTGTTCAGGATTACTCTTTTGTTGTTGTTATCCAATTTAAAATTACAGTATGTATAAAAATAACTTTTTTGATGAAAGTACAAGAATTAAAATCACTTCTAAGAGTAACGATTACCACAAAAGAGCCACAAACAACTATTTAAATGAATTAAACAAGACTACAGAATTATTCCAAATCTGCTTAAGACTATTAACAATATTAGATGTCAATTTTAAGTAATTTTTTTCATTATTTTACATAGTTAAGTATGAAAATAAAGGCACTATTTAGGCTACAGTTCCCTAGTTGTCCAACCTTCAACAAGAACGCTAACTAGTTATTTTGCCATATTGCCACTTCTAGACAAACTGGATATTAAAAAAAAGTCTACACGCCCCTTTTAAAATTCCACATTGCAAAACATTTTGTTTAAACACCTTTCGTTTGTAATGCTGCACTTGATCTTTGATGGGTAAGAGTCTACCAATATAGAATATTTTTATTTGACAATTTGAGTCCACTCTTCCTTGCAAAAATGCTCCAAATCGGTTACAGTGTCATTGGATCTCCTGTATACAGCCCTCTTTAAGTCATTGTAAAAGGTTTTCAATTGAATTTATATGTGGGCTTTGACTGGATAATTTCTAATCTTCCTCTTAAGACTTTTCTTTGTTAACTTCTGTTGTGATTTTTTCCCCTCATTTTCAACGGTCTAATAGAAGCCTGTACTGTATGTGTTTTACAAAATAGAGTGGTATATAGCTATTCGTTATATTGACTAGAGCCCCAGTTTACCTTTGGTAATAAGCAATCTTGAAATGAGTGGTTTATATTTCATGAGATTGTTTCTATCTTTCCACCCTAGCACATATAGTAGCCCAGACATTTAAAGGATACAAGAGAAATGTATACAAATTATACAGTACATATACATTTTTAATATTCTAGATAAATATAATTCCATACTCACAATGGATGAAAGTGACTTGCTAAAACATTGTTTAATACACATTGCTGAAACACAAACTAAAGTGGTTATGTCTAAAACACTCATGAGTTCAGGCAACATCATCAACCAGCTCATTCTGCACACCTAGAACTCAACTGACTCTCAGATGAACTGCAGTCGATCCATTCAGAGGTGCAGGTAGTAAAATCTCTGGACAGGTTTTAAACACAGAGGCTGATCAACTGCAGCTGAGATGAATAACACTTTTTGTATGTATAGTACAGTGGCTTTGGCTTTATACAGGCATGAGAAATGGCGCCACTGTACATATAAAACAGTGGGGCATTGGCTGTCTGTGTCCACTTTACATAAGCTAGTATTGCATTTACACTGGCACAATTGCAAGGCATTTCCAAAAAGAGAGAGATGTTGTAGCTGTCATATTTATATGGCTTGTATTTGTATTCAGTTTTCACTTTAGGAGATGATGCACATGATGCTATGATCCACAATGATGAAAACATGGCATTGTTTCAGAAACCTTTAATTACCCAATGGTATACAGTTAAACAGACTGTTTAACAGATACACAACATGATCTTTTCCATGACAGGTTTGTCCTTATAAGCAAAATATTCTATTACAAAATATTATAAATATACCCTCAGTTGGATGAATTCATGATTACGCTGCAATTTGGATCGCACTGATATTTCACTTATATTACAAATATGCATGTGAAATAAAAATACAGTCCAAATAATATGAAATAAAACATTCAACAAAAACAGGCAAATATGTGTATAACAATATAAGCAAAGTATTTCCTTCATAATAAGTTAATCTTGTTTTAGATGAATAATTTTACAGTGCTTAAAACAACTAGCATTTTCTACTCTTACAGACAAATACTGTACCTTGAAATATAATCATTAATATTCTTCAGAAATATGATTTTGTATTCATATGAGAACTCATTTAACTACTCAGGCTTGAAACTTCTGCTAAAGATAGCTAAACAATACGTATCTTTTAAATACACAAAATTCACCTAACACTGGTACATGAACATGTTTGTACATGTTTGTGCCACTGCACTGTAAATTTGAGGTTACATCAAATGTTTTAAGTAATGATGAAGTAAACAGATCTATCAGTTTTGAGTTTGTTGTACTCATTCATATTAATTGTTCTTTGCTTGCATTATTGAGTAGCCTAACTTATACTATTTAATAGCAACTATAATTTTTTTTTAGTTGCTGCAAATCAAATAAATTGTTGTTGGTCTTTCGGCTGCACCCGGCCATGGGTCACCACAGCAGACAATCCAGTCCGTACACAAGCTTGGCACAGGTTTTACGCCAGATGCCCTTTCTGGCGCAACCCTCCCATTTTATCTTGGGACAGGCACTTCATCCAGTTGTTGGGAATAGAACCCGGGCCTTTCGCACTTCGTACTTAAAATATAAAATTTGTTCGGGTAACTTGAAAAGTGTCATTTCTACAAACTCATAAATACCAAAAAGTTGTAAATACTCATCAAGGTCTATTAATTTGAACTAATTGTAATTATTTAAGTTAACTGTACTCAATATGTTTAATTACTTTGAGCATTTGGGTTTACAGTGTGGGATGTAGGCTAATTAAATATTATTTAGTATTTGCTGAAAAAACTATGTGCCTTCTTGTACAAAGTTATGACACTGATTTTGCTAGAAAGCTAGAGAATTTCTTTACAGTATTGTCATGACTAGATTGATATTCATTTATGATATAATGCAAGATAAAAGATTGCAACATATATAATAATTAGAGAACATTGGGTTGTGATGGCTAGTATACTGAAACATTTTCAAATGAGGTTTTTACTTAAACTACTTAAGACTATTTGCAAGAAATTATGGAGAATTTTACACTGACCAGTCATTGATATATTTTCTGTTTATTTATATGTCATTATGACCTCTTATATAATCTATTATACTCATTCTATAAATACATCAATTACAATATGTTTTTGCCATTACTAATCTTTACTACAAGGCTTGTTATCCTTTTTGGCCATTTATAGGACACACAGCCCTATAATGTCTTAGAG
This sequence comes from Clarias macrocephalus, assembly GCA_011419295.1. Lineage (NCBI taxonomy): Eukaryota > Metazoa > Chordata > Actinopteri > Siluriformes > Clariidae > Clarias > Clarias macrocephalus. Next base: position 21,954 of record JAAGKR010000171.1, read on the forward strand.
TCAAAGGCAGACCACCCACCCCTTCACTGTTGGAATAGTGTCCATAGAGGGCAATTAAGCTGTTTCCCCAGGTCACTCTAGGCTCACTCGTTAAATCCGCATGAAGGCAGGGGAAAAGGGGGAGGGGGAGGGGGTCTTCCAGTCTTACCCATCTGGCATGCAGCCAAGAGCATTAGCTCGATACTGACCAACAATATGTCTGTTGAGAAATGAAGCCAGCACAGATCACAGAGTGATTCACTAATGGGCTACAGCTCATTAATCAGTCCTCTACCATGAGTGAAAAATCGTCTGTCATAGTGTGTGTTGCATGAAGGAGATGTTTCACACGTGAACCTATGTTTCATCAGAAATATTACATTCATGGTAATAGACACCTAAAGGAGAAACATAGTGTATATACTTGTTACATGTTATAGATTTAGCTGAGGCCAGGTTTCTAGTTTTGCGGTACGTGATATAAGCAACCGAAATGGGTTTTTAGCATGATATTTGGTGGGAAAAGGAAACTGTTTGGTACTTCATATTTTATATACTAGTGGCATTCATGTCAAATTAGGACTTTTGATTGTGCAGAATAACGGAACACAGTTATGAGAATAAAAACTTCCTATAGTTCTCTATATAATCTATTTCTACTAGGTAGAAAAGTTTTCAGTATGCATCTGCTTCATGTCTGAAATGTTGGCTTCCCAGGAACTCTGCTAATAGACAAAAGATGAAAGATGAATGTTCATGTGAACAACTGTAGATGCTCTGAGCCACCTCAGCTGGGATCGTCATTCAAGGACATATGGCCTTCTTTAAAATGTTTTCACCATTTTATGAGTCTCATCACTGCACTGTACTCTAAGCCTTCTCTGATGTCAATTGGTTTTATGGCTTATTTTACAAGCAATTTCATTGAAAAAAATAAGAAAGTCCCAGTTTGACTTGAATGCCCCTCATATATAAAAGTTATATACTTTCAAGTAGCAAAACAATGAAGTCATAAAGTATGAAACTAGATGTATTTCACAAAAAAAAAGCATAGCATGGTTTTATATATGTAGGAAATTTTGTAGGAAAAAGTTCTTACGTCACACAAAAGGGTGTTTAAATTATACATATATCTTCACACAATAATAATTGCACAATAATACAATAATTGCACACAAACAATAATTAAATATTTATTCTCTTTAACAAATTGCCTCAAATAGCTGGGCACTAAATCTCTTTTAGACTTTTCTTACCTGAAATGCTCACTTCACTTAAATATAAATACTCTTGATCTAGATTTAGAGGTTTATCCTGACTTTTATTCCAACACAGAAAAAATGTCTAGGTAATGCCAACTACAAATTGCAAGTCATTTGGAGAGTTTAGAACACTCTTAGACCAAACCTGAGAGGGGATTTACCTTTCCATAAATAAAGTTGTTCAAATGTAATTGTTTTTTTTTTTTCACTTGGTTGGACGAGGCTACTGTAATATGATAGCAAGCTTATAGCCTTTAATTTAGTATTTGCTTATTCATGAATGATGGAAGACATGTGCGTGAGACTGGTATATACAGATCAAGTTACAGACAGTGGTCTGTGCTGTGGTGTTGAAACATTATCACAATTTATGAATGAAGTGGTATTTGTACCAGTCAATCTGCACCTCTAACTACTGTACATCTGTAGGCATGTGTTATGGGTAGCAACTGAAAGATTGCGGTCTTAAGTGCAGTTGTTGGAGATTGCTAGGTTTAATCTATGTAATAGGGTGCAGAGCTTGAAAATAAAGGAAAGCACCAAAGTCAAGCCATTGCTCCTCCAAATCGTGATGAACTGACTTACAAATTGCTTTCCTGGTTGCCTCCTTCTGGTTCAAGTTGGTCTGACTGTGTGTAGACCCCCCACTGGAGAGATTGTATCTTGTAGTTAGCTTGGGAATATGTGGGAGAATCCCCTGATACGAGCTAAAATCTGTGGCTGAGGATAGAGACGTCTGGGCCAAACCTCCATGCCACTTTGACCCCCACTGGTAAACGTGGGAGAAAAATAAATGAATGAATGATTTTGGCTATGTCTTAGATAACCAATTGTCCATTTTGGGTTATACATACAGAGCTCTAGTGTGTACACAGATCTCAATGTTGTAATGTGGCTTTTCATCACATTAAGTGGAACGTTTCACCTCAAGTGTCAAAAGATGCATGCAGTAGTACCTGGTGAGTTCTGGAAGGACATTCTTGCATTCTCATCTTACAGAGTGTTTACTCCTTTCAACTCCTTATGTGTTAGCCTTTCTTTATTTAGATGGATTTACATAAGGTTACATATCCTTCTAACTTCTTTTTGGGATATATAATACTATATCAAATCTGTCCTACGTGATTCATGACAACAAAAACATCTCCATTCGCTCATTCCCTTATTAATGCTGCACCCTTTCTAGTTAGGTTTCTTATCAGGTTCAATCACATGAGATTGCCAGATATTTTCCTTTAGCTTTCTTTTTTATACATTTATGGCTACAAGCTTCACAATTTTCAAAGCTGCACTTGAATTTCGTTTTGTGGATCATATGAAGTAGTTTTGCTTTCATTAAGCACTAAAAAATGTAGACATTTAACATTAAATTTACCTTTAGAGGTGTGTCCTACGTTTCCTCCAGTGATTAAGGACTAGGTTCCGACCAGGATAAAATGGTTACAGAAGATAAGTAAATGAAGAAATTAATGAGTATTCTTTCTCATCATTATATGATTGCATATACTACGGACCACTAACTCTCATCTCATCAAATGGAACAAAGTCTACGCAGCATTTAACTGGGATAGGGTTACTTGGCGGACACTTGCATGTCCAGACATTTTCCTCCATTTATGTGGTATAGGATCAATCATCAGTTGTCTAGTGCCCCTGAATGCTATACTATTCCCATGTGAGTAAGTTAGTTAGGATATCTGCTTTTTTCCCTAACCATTTGAGAGTCGTAAAAATAATTTTTCAGCATCACTGATACATTTTGTTATAAATTGTTCTAAATAACTTTTTGTCAGATTTCACACTTTTGGTTAGACTGTATTAGCAGAACTGGATGCTTACCGGAGATGTTAGATGACTTTTAGAACGCAGTTGTTTTACATTAAGTGTTAAAATGTGATTTTAAAAAGTGAGAAAGACAATGCTGTCAGTATAAATACAGTGAATGAAATCTGTAAGGTTAAACGTCTACAAAGGTGATGACAACTTCTGTCAATGAGTTCATGTGGCTAACAAGAAATCAAGTGAAAGATTAAGGGATATAGATTTTTACATCCTGTTTAATTTTCACACCAGTTTCCCTTAAATGCAAGAGTGATTTCTTATTGTTCCTCTGTGGAAAGAAAATGAGACAGATGCTCAGGATTACAGAATTTCTGGCTGTGCTTCCTCACTTGTCCAATGGAATAAAAATACGTGGGTGGTTTTGGAAATGGTCTTTATGACAGAGAAACAGAACGATTTTACAGATGAAAACATCTTTTGGCAATGCATAATTGTATATAATTTCTTGCATGATATTTTCCAGCCATATGCTGCGACTGGCGTATTTGCAATTGACTGTGCTGTTTGGCAGGCAAGTATTATTAGATGCTGAAATGACCCAAGATGAGAGATGGTACACAAAACCTGACTGTTAAAATGTGAAAACCTCAATGACCCCATCTTTCCACTTAAACAACATGTTCATATCATGTCATCATCAATGCAAAGCAAGGTGTTAGCTGCTGAACTGTAGGAGCTGTCACGTTGAATTGAAGGAAATATGTGGATCATCTGCATGTACTTGCTTGTAGCAAACATATTATACACTGTTATTCAACTGTTTTGGTCCACTAATTTAATTGCATGTGCAGCATTCTAATAAGATATTTCATTGTTTATCATCTGCTGCATAAAATATTAAATCTCCTAGGTCAAGCAATATATTTTTCATGAATATAACTTTTCACTTAAAATACAAAAGCTCCACAAAAACACCTGCACTCCAATTTCACCAGAAGTACCTTAAACCAAAATGTGATGAAAGATCATCGTTAACTGGCTAGCCAATATGCTAGAAAGTGAGTGCTGTTTCTTTGGGAGCTGGGAGAAAAAATTAACAAAAGATTTATCCATACTGTGTTAAAAATATAATTTTGTTGACATCAGTCCATGATTTGAATGGTCAACTTTTCCAAGCATCCCAACCTCGATCTTCCCAGACACTGCCCTCTCTACACCATTCGCTTGGATCATTCTTTTACACCAGTGGGTCTCGCTTCACCTTGTGACACTAAGATGGGCATCAGGTTAAGGGCCTTTCCCAAAAAACAATGTTTTAAAACATTGTTCAAAACAATGTTTTATCCATAAGATCATACTTGAAACGGTTAAAAAAATTCACATTCTTTTTTATTTGTCACATACACAGTCATACACAGTACGATATGCAGTGAAAAGCTTATATGACTGCTCATGATCTTAAAATCAAGATTAGCAATAAGAAATAAATTATGGAATATAAGAAGAATAAAATATAGAAAAACTTAGCTGTAGAAAAAAATAAAAGAACAAAATATAAAATATAAAATATAATTAAAAAAAACTTAGCTGTACAAAATATAGACAATATGGCTGTACAAATATGGAAAATATGGAAACTGGTTTAAAAAAAAAAGACATTTTATAAAATTTTAATAGAAATGTCCGGAGATTGTGCAAATATACTATACTTCAGGCATAACAACATTTTGTCTAATTGGTTATCTATTTTGTATAATTTTGTCTCATTTGTCTATTTTTATCTGCCATTGCCTTCTTAATCGTGAGATTCTCACTACAGACATTTACTTTATACTTCTTTCTTTTTACCTTCAGAGTCCTCACTACAAATCTCAATGTTGTCTTTGCTTATCCACACAGTGACAGTGTGTGCTTTAAGTAAATATATATATATATATAAAAACACCCAATTTAGCACTTAAATCTGATGTGACATTCTAATGCTACACTATGCGGTAAGCACTGAAGCTGTAAAGCACTGAAGCTAACCATGTAAATTGTGAATATACAGTAGAAAGCCAATGGACTGCAGCATGGAGCTTGAGGAGGATTTTTCAATATGCTGGAGTAAGCAAAGACTTGTAAGAGTGAGATATCACCTTTGTCTAACTGGAACACTTTCTGTAACTATGATTTGTAAATGTGTGTTGAGGTAAGTTGCAAATTTGCTTACATTAACTGTTTATTTTTAATGAAGTTAGCCTGTTTTATTTGCTAATGCCATGTCTTGGCTGGCAATGATTTAATAGCCAATGTAACAGCAAGGTTCTGTCTAGGCAGTTGTAAAAACTATATATATATATATATATGATTTAATATGATAATACTAAAAGTTACTTTTTACATGAAAATGTAATATTACTCAATTTTGCCTGTTAAAAACATTAACTGAGTACAATTAACAGCAACTGTATTAATTTCTATTAAGTAAGTTTATGGCTGTATAATTTTACTTTTTAATTCAATAAAATTTTGCTGCATTATATGCTTGTACTCAATACGTAATTTCTCAGAACATTTTTGCACCCCTGGTAGTTTGGTCAGCAATTTATCATTTGATTTTGGATCGTCTTTACCTATATACTGTATGAATGATTTAATTAAGAGATGCCAGAAGATTGGCTGATTGAATAATATACATATATATCATTAAGTACTCAACTCAACTCATCTTTATTTGTATAGCACTTTAACAACAAGAATGCCCCAAAGTGCTTTACATAAATAATAAAATAATATATTAATATAATTAAATAATAAAATATATATATATATAAAAGGAACATAATTAAAATCACATCACACACATATCTGATCAAACAATATATAAAATCAACATCTCATGAGAAAACATGTGAGTTTTAACATGGGACTTAAGCACCCTCAGTGATGTGGCCTCACAAATGGAGGTAGGTCATTCCACAATTTGGGTGCCGCCACAGAGAACGCCCAATCACCCCTGAGCTTGCACTTGGTCTTGGGTACCGTCAGCAAAAGTTTATCTGATGATCTGAGAGACCGGGATGGAGCATATGGCTAAAGCAGATCCGAGAGGTAGGGCGGGGCAAGGCCATGTAAACATTTAAACGTGACCAAAAGAATTTTAAAATTAATTCGGTACTGTACCAGGAGCCAATGAAGAGAAGCCAGAACTGGAGAGATATGTTCTTTTTTGCGCTTTACGCATAGACGTTAATTGTCGAACAGCAGAATTTTGGATCTGCTGTAGCTGATGTAATGCTGCCTGAGAAACCCCAAAATACAGATACTCACAGTGATCAATGTGAGTGGTGATGAAGGCGTGGATAGCTATTTCGAAAAGCCTAAAGAACAATTTCCTTACCTGAAAGAAACTTGACCGAATCACAGCACTGAGCTGTTTATGAAATTTAACGCCATGGTCAAAAATAACACCTAAATTTGACGCTGTGGGTTTAACATACTGCTCCAAAGCTCTTAAATTCAGAGGTGGAACTCAACCCCTGGCACCAGGACCAAATACCAAAACCTCTGTCTTTTTATCATAAAAAAAAAAAAATGGGCTAACCATGCCTTTATGTCATCTAGACATGTTAACAGAGCCTTGACAGAGTAGCCTTCCTTCTGTTTTAACAGGAGATAAATTTGACTGTCATCTGCATAGCAGTGAAAGGAGATGGCATGTTTTCTCAGGATACAAATACAATGAGAAAAGAAGGGGTCCAAGGATAGACCCCTGTGGATAATTAAGTTGTTGTTAAGTGCATCTGGTCTTCATAGAAAGTCTTACACAAATTATTTGTCTTCAAGTGATACATAATTGTACACACTATTTCCAATATTTTTAAGCATTTTTTGTGGACAGTGTGTTCACAGTTAACTGTGCAAAGAGTGCAAACTGAAATTTAAACTACTACCACCACCACACCTAAAAAAAAAAAAAAAAGAAAAGTAAAGAAAAAAAATACAATAAATGGAGCTATGCAGGAACTGAGGGTTTAGTCGCTTCTCAATATGTGTGTTTTTTTAAGACGCAGCCCGCAGCTAACAAGGAGGTGATGACATGATGTAACTCTGCTCCTCCTCCTGGTGAGATGGTGAGAAAACCCAATGCCCTCATTCTGTTGCCGTGTCTGAGAGATTATCAGGCCATGAGAGCTGAGGGTCTTCATACATTATTTAGACATGTGGGTGATAAAGCCTGTCATAACTACCTCTAGTCCAGCATCTGGGTTTAACAAAGTTTAATGCACATGAGTCTGTCTTATCAGAACAGATCTGGATTTGGTTGATTTCAAGGTAAAGATTTTTTTTTAATTGTTCATTTTGAATGTTGAAACTCAGGAAATAACATGTGCATGCATGTTTGTATGTGCTACTTCCCAGGTACCGCATGAAAATCCAAAAACAGAAAGAAAAGGCCGTCTGTAAAATAAAAATCTGAATTTCAGAACTAATCACTATGTATGTACTACTATAGCACAGCTACTAAGACAAGTACAGTACTTGATGAATGCACCTAAAACTGTCCAAACCCAAAAGCAACTCCACCCAAAGCAGAAAGTACTTTATCTTCCTTTTAACAGATTGCAGATCTTTAAACAAAATGGTACCCCCTAGAAAGACTGCTGATACAGATAGAAAAATAGCTTACTCAGATTTTTCTAACTGCTGTAGTGTAATAGCTGGAGACTGAGTGATAGCATCTCACTTCACTCAAGAAGAAAACAAGACTCAGGCTTTGAATAATTCTGCTATCAGGATCAGGTCAGACTAAATCTAATGTTGTTGGTTTAGAAAGATTCATATAGCATAGAAAGAAATATAGCATGCTGGAAAGTGCTGGGACTTCCTAAATGCTCTATTTTTGGGGGGGGAGGGTGGGGGGGGGTTAAAGCATGTACAGTATATAATTTAAAGTTTCTTTATGTATAATATATAGATACTTAATATGCAAAAATTATTTATACTTAATGGCATGAATATGAAAAATTGCAAACTAATAATAATGATAATTTAAAAACTAATGTTAAATTGTTACTTCAGTTAGTATGGGTGCAATAAATTCTTGTACTAGGGCAAAATTATATTATTATATCATATGTGGAGAGTATAAAAAACATTCCTACATTCCTAGGAGTGTAGTTTACATACATTTTATATAAGGCACACCAAGGTCTGGGGTAGGCTTAGAAATTTTGCATGTGATCACTTTCGCCCACATTGTGAAGAATGCATGGCATATAACACAACATCAGGAGATGTGAAAGACTGAGGCAGGAGATTGAAAGAGATGAAAGGGAATTTCTATCCATTTGGGAATTCTCACACTACATATGTTGATTTTAGCCTAGGGTGTTTTTGTTTGACCTTCACCTAAGGTTTTTTGAGTTCACCTGGATTTCCTCTAGGTTCTCCAATTGCATACCACTTCCCAAAAACATGCTGGTAGGTGGATTGGCTACTCTGAATTGTCCCTAGGTGTGAATGACACAGCAGATTGTGTGTTCCTGCCTTAAGGCAAATGTTTCATGGATTAGCTCTAAATCCCTGACCAGAATAAAGCTGGTGCACACAATAAATGAACGAATTTGATGCATAAAAATGTAAATAAAAAACATTTTACATACTAAGCCTTTTAATTTCAAGCATGAATGTTTTTTTCTACAAACTGGATAGTTGGTGAAATTCTACTGTAATCAATATCTTTTTCAGCTAAAGATATTATGTTTACTAGTTGTTCTAGCTGGTCAATACATTTTCACAAGTACAGTATGTAAAGAAGCAATTACGGAATAACATGTGTTTTCTTTAATGTAAAAATTGTTACTGAATTACTACACTAGAAGTGATTATTTATTATTCTTAAACCACTGCTATTTGCTAACTATCACTCACTTGCTCACTCACTTATCATCTATGCCACTTATTCTGTATGCAGGGTTGCAGGGGGGCCTGGAGTCTATCCCAGGAGCCTTAGGGCACGAGGCAGAGTACAACCTGGACAGGGTGCTAATCGATTGTAGGGCAGATTTGCCAAATATCTTTTTTTATGAAAGAATGACACATTGTACTTTTGATCTTTTTGTAGTTGCATTTAATATTGTATCACATACAGCAATTAAGCAATCCTGTTATCATTGATGTTACAGCAACTATAAATAAGCATTCCCTCACCAGTCTTAGTTTTTAACCACTCCTTTGAATTTAATTACACAATTCAGCATTTTATGTAACTGAAAACCACAACGTTTGTCTTCCTGAAACCTTTCCTGTAGATAAAGACAGCTTTACTAGTGACTGTTACAAAGCTCTAATTTCAATGACTCCTTCCATAAATGCTGAATGCGCATCATCTTAGAGAATATGCCACCATATCGATGATGACACAAATTCTGTTTATGTCGAGTGTCTGTCATACAAGTTCCTGTAAGTGAGCTGCTACTTAACCGAGATTTGCCTTACTGTTAGAACTAATGTCAGAGTTGTGTTGTGGTATAAGTAAAAACGTGATGAGCTCTGGTGCATTTGGAGAACACAGAAGGAAAAGTATTTCAGTAAGTTTATACAAAATCATGTGCAGAATTGTAACAGATGCACATCTTTACATTTCCCCAAAATGGGCCAGTTTACGTTGCAAGCTTTTTTTTTTTTTTACCATTCATCAAAGCAAAGCCATGCTTCTCTTTTGTTTGTCCATCTGATGTTAGAGCGGTCAACATCAGTAAATACAGGCTTATCAAAAACCATCCAGGAAATTCCCAATTTTACATCTGAGGCCCATCTCCAAGTATGGTTGTTGAGCTTGGCTGAGCGGACGTGAATTCCCAGTAGCCATAGACCGTTGGAGAGGCAGTGATGCACACCACTAGAATACATCATTTGCTCTTGAGCTCACACACAGATGGGGAAATGACAGGATGAGTCAAACTAGGGGGAATAATGGGTTTCCTGCAGGCTGAAAGGATCTGATCTACTTTGCTACTGTTTCTCCACTTAAAGTGATGGTTCAGGCAGAAGGTGAAATGCACACAGCTTTTCCCTAGCCCAAATGTGGTTAATCAGCCAAGGCACGTATGGTTACCAAAGTTTACTTCTAGCTGGAACGTCATTTCACCCAACGGCATTTTCTGTATACACCTAAATGTGCAATCTTTAATTAAAATTGGAATTTTATTATGTTCGGAATCACTTCTTTGCAAATCGCCCTAACTTTGAGCCACTCCTCCTACCTGAAGTCTGATGCTGGTGTGGAGCAAAGCCAAAATTCGGTTCATGGTGAGGAAGAAAGTTCTTTCAGCTTCATCTACTAAGGTAAAAAAAAAAAAAAGTAAAGTGTCAAAAAGCACCTAAGCACATCTGTTTGAGGTACTGCATAACTCATCTGAGAAGAGTGTGTGATATTTTGGGAGAAATTTCAGCAAGCAGACTACAAGCTCCTTCTGCTTCCTAGCTATATTAGCCTTACAAATTAATTCTAGTGAAATGTGGACACCAAGCATTTCTCAGGTAACTTTCTGTTCCAGCTAAAGATGGAAGTGCTTGTTCATGATGGTCCATGATGGTTGGTGGTTCCAAAATGTTAATTCATGTTAAATATTTAAGTAAATCTGGGCAGAAAAAGAGCAATTTTCTCCTCATTTTATTATCAGATGGGACAAAAAATAGAGTACTTGATGTTTATTAGTGTAAAAGTCTACATCTGTGATCTGGAGTCCTGGGTCTCCTGGGACTTACTCCAGCTACTGTACCGAGTGCTGCAGGGGCTTTCCAGTTGTTTTGGCCTTGTTTACTTAACCTCGGCAACCATTAGTTTAGAAGCCAGCCTGTTGGTTACAGCACTTTAGCAATGTAGTCCTTTTAATTTAATCGTGTTAATGGGAGGCTGTTTGAAGGTTCTGTTTGCTTTAAGTAAAGCCTTATCAAAAGCTTTGAGAGTAATTATGGTCTGATGTAGATTTGAAACAACTGCAGCAATTAGGAAACATACCAAAGGGTTGAACTGGTTTTCATAACCCTGGGTGGCACAATTTTAAAAAGTTGAAACCATAGCAAAAGGTTTCTGTAGAAGTAGTCCTATTCTCATATAAAATTAAATGGAATAACATTTGGGCATTTTTATGCCTTTTGACATTATCAACTCTCTTTTTTTATTTATTGATATATAAATAACAGAGTTTAAAAGAACAGTGATCATACAGTAAATGCACCTCCATTTGTATTTTTCTCCAAACAGATAACCAAGTCCAAGGTGTCATGTGCTGGGCAGTAAATTGAAATGTTATTTTTTATTTAATTTATAAGATTTTCTTTTGGCCATCATATGTTATATATAAAACATATGATGGCCAACACCTTCTCATTCAAAGAGTTTTCTTTATTTTCATGACTATGAAAATTGTAGATTCACACTGAAGGCATCAAACCTATGAATTAACACATGTGGAATTATATATGTAACAAAAAAAGTGTGAAACAACTGAAAAATTGTCATATTGCAGGTTCTTCAAAGTAGCCACCTTTTGCTTTGATTAGTGCTTTGCACACTCTTGGCATTCTCCTGAGAAGGTCTGTACTGTGTGTATATATATATAACCTATCTGAAAGCAGTACTTGGTCTCGTGCTGATTTAGAGATGCTGTTTAAGATTAGCTTCACCCACCTGCACAAAATTTACACCATACACATTACGTATGTAAATGAGCTCAGGTCTGGTTTATTGGAAGAAGCTTAGGACCATGATTAAATTTGTACATTAGTTAGTTTCAGCTAAGTAATCTGATTGGACGAGAGGCGTTCCACGAGCGAAGATAGAGCGCAGAGCAGGATTAGGATGTTTAACTAGACTGTATGTATCACTGCTCATCAAAGGTGTCCTACCAATCTTAAAATGACACCAATTGTCAGTTGCCAGCATGAGTAAAGGTAGGTCAGTACAGTCCGTAGTAAAGAGGAGCGAAAGCAGCTGCCTGTCAAAACCCACATTCAGAACTGGTCACAGAAACACCTGATAAGTTGCTGTTGCTTCTAAATTCTAAATTTCTCTCTAACCCCTGAACAAGGGCATCACTTGGTGTGTGGAACAAGGGATTGTACACCCTAACACCCTGGAATTCAAACCAAAAAGTTAGCTAATATTCTAAAACTAAATAAGTGGTAATGTAAAGTAAATCTTATGAGCTTCTCAAGACTGTCCACCACCATGGTTTATTCTCTTCACCTTTTGGCTGCATAGTACTTTCACACTTGTTAATTACACTAACTCGACCCTGACTGTTGGTTGCCAGTTGCGAAAAGATATGTCGTGTGGAGGAAATGTTATTTGTCTGATGTTCAGTACAACAGCATGACCGTGAATGTGATATTTCTCAAATATAGCATGTTTCCTTTATTTTTAATATATTGCTGTGTGAATGCGAGCAGCTATAAAACAACTGTTTTTAATAGCTGCCTAAACATGATCACATGCTTACCTCAAAATATTTTTTTGCGGTCAGGAATATCATTTGTACAGAGAGCATTAGATAAAATCACAGATCAGTTTTGTATAAAATTAAATTGACCCATTTAGTCAGATTTGTGGCCTAGATTATTACAAAGCTTGATACTGGGTATTTAGCAATTATTTCTCTATAAAGAAATAATATTTAGAAACCATTTAATGCATTTATATGTCTGAGGCTTTAAGCATCCCTTATTTGTTAGTATATTAGTGTCATAAAACACAAGAAGCAGAAAGCAGAAAGAAGAAGAAAAAAAAAGCAAGCATCTGACATCAAACATGACTTGGCTGTAAAATAAAAAGGAAATGGCTGGAAATAAAATGTGTAACTACTGTACATGTACCTTTGTTTTCACTAAACTATTGCTAAAATATGAAATGTATATATAATATGTAGCAAATGGTTTCAATGTAACTGCTGAATAAAGCTCAGTTATCAGGGTCATCAATCATCATCTATACCGCTCAATCCTGTATTCAGGGTCACGAGGGGGCCTGGAACCTATCCTAGGAGACTTAGGGCACAAGGTGGGGAACACCCTGGACAGGCTGCCAATCAATCACATGGCACACACACTCACACACTCATTCACACACTACAGCCAATTTGGGATGGCCAATTAACCTAACCTACACGTCTACTCCTTGCACACAGAGACTTAGTGGTTATCACTGTCGCTTTGCAACCCCATCTTGGTGGTTGTGTGCCTGGAATTGGCCTGTTCTGCCCCCTGTTCTGCCCCCTGTTCTGGGTGGGTTTCCTCCAGGTACTCTGGTTTCCTTCCACAGTCCAAAGACATGTAGATTAGACTAATTGGCATTCCCAAATTGCCTGTAGTGTGTGAATGAGTGTGTGCACGTGTGTGCCCACTGATGGATTGGCACACCATCCAGGCCCCCCGCAACCCTAAATACAGGATAAAGTGTTATAGGCAATGAATGAGTGAGTGAGTGTATGCTATATGAGCTTTTAAAGAAGTTTACATATACTGTAAGGAGTGTGATTCATGTAAACCTTCACTAATAATCATATAATAAAATTTACTGCAAATTTATAGACATATTATATTATAAACGTTAGTGTTCATTAGGGTTGAGTGGTAAATCGGTTTCACAGTATACCATGGTATGAAAATTTATGGTTATCATACTGTATACATTTGCTTATTATTATTATTATTATTATTATTATTATTATTATTATTATTATTATTATTATTATTATTGAAAAAAGCAACAGAACAGAACATTTCCACCTGCGCATGTACATCTCCTTACCTCCTCAGCTGCCTGTTAGACTCAGTGACTGGCCCCACACAGGCAGAGATAATGGCAGGGAGACTTGTCTCTCAGAGAGTAAAAACAAAACAAATATGTTTGCCAATCCTCGAGAACACCATCCCTTCATGCAAATCAGACTATGGGACTCGTTAACATTAATCCATAACAAACGGAAAAAAAAGACCAAAAGTAGGAGGGGGGGGGGATACTTAACATGCACTGGTGAAATAATTTTCCACATTCCAAAAAGTTTTACACATTTCACACATTGACAATCAGTGTTTGCTTACTCATTAATAATTAATGATAACCAGACACACGTTTTTTTCTCAATATAAAGTTTTATTTCACCAGTTATAGTAATACAATCCAGTGTTTTCAATACATTGATTTACTTCTGGAATTATTACATTTTTAAATAATTTAAAATTGGTAAAATCTTTACTTATCTCCACTGTAGACAAACACACAGACCCATCTATGAATATCCCAGCCTACACACAAACATTAAACAGTTCTTGTTCTTGAATAGTCGATTTGCCTAAAATGATTTAGAATAACGGCAACCAGCTTTGTGACAGAGCTCTTGTTAAAATAAAGATGATGGAAGGGGAACAGGATTGTAAGCAGGCCAACACAATCTGGAGTCCACGAAAAAGAATGGCGGCAACCTGACCTTTTAAATTAGTTATTAGTAAGCATGTAAGGACCCTGGCTAATTAAGGAAAGGTAAGGTAACGTTAGCATACAGCTGGGTTGTCAAAGTCAGACTCTGACATTTCCACTGCGTCCTACAAATACTGAAGAACAAATATTGGGGTCAAAATGGCAAAAAGTTCATTTATCAAGATCTTTTATAAACTTTCCTAGCCACATCCCTGTCAGGTTCTCTATAATGTTGTCACTAATTTCCTATCACACACATGATCATAGGCTTATCAAGTCTGATGAGATCAAACAACATTATTACTATGTCCGATAACCACACTCTTACTGCTGCTTATCAGACTTTAACTCCAGGGGGTTGGAGTAAATACCGTGACACGCAGTGCTTTTCATCGCAGTGATGGAGTGAGGAATTGAATCCAGTATTTATATGACATTCTCTGACCAGGACATAGACTGATGAACTTCAACCATGAATGTGGTAAACACTACAAAAACACAATATGAACTTAATGTATGCTGTACAGTACAAAGTGGCATGGACCTATACCATAGTCACAGCACAAGCCTGAAGAAGTTGGTGCATCAAAAAGCGCTTGGTGTTAGATACAATGTTATCTCCTGGATACCTTGATTACTTGGTCCTTATTAGTTCTTACTGAGTCTTGCTTAAACCACATCCTTACATGTCCTTTTTGCAGATGCACTGGAACGTGGGTCAGTGTGTGTGTATGTGTGTGTGGGGATGAGGGGGTTCTGGCTTGATAAGCCTAAAGCACCCTGCACATAGCTGCTGCTCCTACACAAGTGCACACAGTATGTCACCTCAGTCAAGACTGAGCCCTGAAAATGTCAACATGCTTACATTTCCTCATTGTAACCTGTCCTGAAAGGAAATTAAGAAAGACGCACAGCTATTTTTTTTTTATCTCTTCTGTTTATGCTGTTTATTTAATCCTGAAAAAACAGATTTTCTCAATAGGAGATGTAGAGCTTTCTTTCGATTTTATTTATTTTCGGAAGGGAACCTTTCGATATATACTTGTAAGTTCTAGCTCATTAGACCTTACTAGTTTATTTAAAGAACTATCTAGTAAAAAGACATATCGCTATGCCAGCATTTTTGGCTTAAAATTCATATGAGACTCAGATTTATTGTTATACAGTATATTTTAACTGGGTTTCATGAGACTTCATGAGGCAGTTCAACTTTTCAAAGCCAGAAGAATTTCCAAGTTTTAGTAAAACTTTGCTCTTTATGATCATCATATGGGTTGGCTGCACTTTTAAGGCGGTTTTAAATGTGAAGAGAGGTCTGGAATTGTTTTCCCGTTGTGAAGTATGAAAAAGCATGAGAACAAAAAGGCAACAGTTGAAAATGTGAAGAGTAGAGAGAAGAATAGCTTTGTGCAGTCAGCTGATTCAGAACGAATAAGGCATTTCAGAAGTTTCATTAGTCTTTAAAGTTGCAGGGGCTCTAATGGTTTCCTCTTTCAGTTTTGTGGAGAGAGAGAGAGACAGATACAGAGCGAGAAATAATTTTAAAGACCTCTTTATTATTATTATTATTATTATTATTATTATTATTATTATTATTATTATTATTATTCAAGAAGCAGTATAAACTTCCAAATTCTACAACCAAATAAAAATAAGTATTTTCCATATTATGTGAATTGTTCAGGGGCAGATCTAGAAAATTATTCATAAGGTGGCAAGGGGGTGGCATTAAAATTATGAGGGGTGGCAACACTGAAGTAAGCATCCTTGCATGGATTTTGCACATTTTTACATTGTCCTATAAATATGAATTAAAGGCTGATGTGTGATTGAGTTGAACCTGATATCTGGATTGGAACATCAGATAAATTAAATGAGATGGCACGATATATTTATAAATATATAATAAAAAGCAACAATGGAAATACAGGTGAACAAACCCCGGAGGGTGGTTTTATTGAACAATTAATTTTTATCAGTGACGTTGATAGATGATTGGGAAGCTCATCACACCATGTCATCAAAATACAGAGTCGCTGCTGTAAATCGGTCAAAGAAACTCTTTTATTTTTAGAACACTAGGACACTAGTGCTGGGGTGGCAAATGGGGTAATCCCGGTAGATCCTCCCCTGGAATTGTTATAATGTTAGATTAAGATTAAAAAGGGAAATTTCCATTTAAATAATGTGCTGCATGTAACAGTAGGCTAGTGAACACCTACTACAATCGTTCACTTCTTTAATTGTGCTTGTTCATTATTATTTTGCAATATTTACTGTTTGCCTTAAAGTATTAATGATTGTTCAACTTTGGTGTCAGATAATGTTTTTGAAATTCACGCTGTCTAAATTTTTTATTGTAAAAAGTGCAACCTTTCCCAGAGTTCTCAGGATCTGTTGGAGGAAAATAATATTCAGAATATTTCATTTTACTAAACCTAATCTGCAAATAATTTTCACATATTGTCACAGTGACAAAGCTCACTGTGACAGTGATGGTTTTCTCAGATCATGCCTAAAAATAAGAAATGTGGGGGGAAAAAACAAAAGATGCTGCTGTTTAACTAACATAACTTTCCTATATGTCCTTATGCTGCATGTGATGAAGGTCCTCGAAAGAATGGCCTTGGCCCACTTCAGACCACATGTAAGCTTTTTTTTTTTTTAACTCTTTGCAGTAGTCTTATTAGTCACAAGTTGACAAGTATCTTATTCTTTATAAGTAACTTATTGATAGCAAAAAGACCCAATCCCATTTGAATATCACCAACAGAACCATGAGAATTATTTGATATTTCAAGTACATTCAACACCACCCAACCTTTTTTTCAAGATGAGAGGATGGGTAGAATGTACTGTAGTTAACACATCCAAGATCCAGACTCACCCTCAGTTCTTACAAGTGGAGAGCTCCCTTTTTGAGCAGCTACAGACCAGCACCAGAGCCTCAGATGGAAATGTGCTAACCCTACAGATATCCCTACAGACTTTCAGATCTCTGTCACCTTCTCTGCAGAAATTCTCAGATGATTCTGTAGTGGTTACTATGTGCATCAAGAAGAGAAGTATTTGGACCCCCTAGACAAACTTCAATGAGACCAAGACCAAGGAAATGATAGTCTTACAAACCAATACAAACCAATAAACATAATTTAACAGAATGTTTAGCTGCCATTGTGATGTCCACCTTGACAACAGTCTGGAGTGTTAAGTTATCAGGCAGGGTGGAAACACAGAAAAATGCTGCTGTTTAACTAAGGTAACTTTCATATGATATGCCCTTATACTGCACACGATGAAGGTCCTTGAGTGCAAGGTTACCAGGCAGGGTGTGTATAAAGTAAGAAAGCTCAACAAGCTGAGTAAGAAGGCTGACTCTATCCTGGGAAGTTCCCTGGACAGTGCTGATGTGGTCATGGGAAAGAGGACAATGAACAGTGTCATATTCCCTCACTGATTTGTTGGTCCTACAGTGGAGCACATTCAGCATCAGACACACTTACCTCTCTGCATCAAGGAACAGGACAGGAGGCCTTCCTCACCAGCAGCAAGCACCCTGTACAGAAGTTTATCCCTGAGCTGGGACAGTATGGTGCATTGGAGCCTATTCTTGGAAACAAGCTAATCTGGAATCTGTTTGTGTTTTTGCACATGGTGGCATTCTGTTTTGTACATTTCTGCTAAATCACAATATAATTACACTAAACAACTTACTGAAGTTGCTGATCATATCAACTGCGTCTGCCATGACTACTCTCATTTACTTTATTTTTCTACTATTTACTGTATCATCTTACTGAATATGTTTATTTTATTACTTTACTACCAAAGCATAGTGTTTGCAGTAAAAAAAAAAAACTCTCTGGTGCTGCCATGCTTATCTATCTATCTATCTATCTATCTATCTATCTATCTATCTATCTATCTATCTATCTATCTATCTATCTATCTATCTGGATTGGTAATTATCAATGCACTTTAGCAATTTTATCAGTTTTGCTGATTTTTTTCCTTGTCCCTCTAACAGAACTCAAGTTCGGAAAGTTAAAAAAAACTAATTTGAAGTGATACTAAATATAGACAGATATTTTAATACCTTAGTCAATGAAGAATGAAATGTTTAAAACGATTAAGTGAGTGAAGAAATTAATAATTAGCTGATTTGCAAAACATAAGAAAGATATTACTAACCTTTATAAATTTTAAGACGTGTTGAAAAGCTCAGCGTTGAGAAGCCTTAAATCTTTAAGGGTTAAAGTTTAAAAAGTAATGCATTACTGGTTTAAAAAAATAATTATTATTATTATATGCGTGCATTTTATCCCTTAATAT
Source organism: Clarias macrocephalus (assembly GCA_011419295.1). Lineage (NCBI taxonomy): Eukaryota > Metazoa > Chordata > Actinopteri > Siluriformes > Clariidae > Clarias > Clarias macrocephalus. Next base: position 40,776 of record JAAGKR010000171.1, read on the forward strand.
TATCATGATTATTATCATTATTATTATTATTATTATTATTATTATTATTATTATTATTATTATTATTATTATTATTATTATTATTATTATCATCATCAACACAGGGGGGAAAGTATACATTCATACCATATTTATTTATTAATAAACCATTATGTCAATTATGTTTGTTTATTCCTTAACACTGATTGTTTAGATAGTAATTTCCATTAACAGTTCTGAAAATAGTGTTAGCAGCAAGACAAATCATGGGTTCATATTAAAGCACTTATTCAAACTGCTTCTTATTCATATAGTAATAATGTATACTGAGGCTTAAAACCTTCATGGACATGCTCCACACAGTCTGGTAAAACAATGACTGCTTATATCTGACATAAGTTATAAAAGGAACAAATATATATGTGTGTGTGTGTGTGTGTGTGTGTGTGTGTGTGTGTGTGTGTGTGTGTGTGTGTGTGTGTGTGTGTGTGTGTGTGTGTGTGTGTGTGTGTGTGTGTAATGGAGGTGTGTGTGTGTGTGTTTAATGGATATTACATAACATTAAGTTAAACTTTATAATAGATCAACTTTAAACTTTAAATAAATAAAAAATAATATGTTATTTCCGTGAATAAATCTAAAATTTTGAAGCTGATGGTCAATGTCTGTGTAAGAGGAATAAAATGGAAATACATTAAAATATATATATATACATATATATATATACGATCCTAACTTCTTTTATAGCAGACTGTCATATTTTACTCCTTGCCTAATTAATCATTAATCCTTTACTCAGTAATAAATAAAATACCTACTATAAAAGCTGTGCTGTACTTCTTGTCTCAAGAATTGAAATTGTTGACATTGTGCTACAACAACATCGCCCCCTACTGACTAAGACTTTGCTGTGAGTGTTTGAACTTTGTAAGAGCTGAAGAAGATTTACTAATGAACATAGCTCTGCAGTGTAAAGCTGCAGTGTGTGTGCATACTGCGTTATGCCATACTGTTCGTATTCATTGCTTATACTGTACATGGTATAATAGAGACGCACAGGAGGTTCACTCAGGAGCGCTACCCAGTTGAACACGCGAGCACTGATTCGTTCAGACACAGCAAATTTCCTTATAGACCTCACAGTTCTAGAGAGCGTATGGCTGCTGTTTTAAAATGGATCTTGTCAGTTCACAAGAGGATTCTAAAAATAAAGCTTTAAAGACAAAGCCATGACCATCAGCAGAAATATGACAGTAAGGAAAAAAAAAACCTCCATCTGTAATAATAAAGTCTCTTCTGTACTTTTTCAGAAATTTTATTAAACAATTCACTCACTCTTTATTGTCTTTTCATCATCATTTCTTCTTGCTGTTTCTTCTGATCTAATTTATACATGTATAAATGTATATCTACAGGATATATCTGTAAATCTACCTGCTGTATACAAATACCATCTCACTGAATTGATTTAATAGAGCACAAAAATCTGTCTTGTCTTTTCATATTTTTTTCTCATATATTAAATGTTAATAATATAAATATTAATATTTTAGGTTGTATATCCTTTATCATTTGTGTCTTTAAAATCTTTTAAAATCTGAGTTTAAAATCTCAAAAAAAATCAGTTTTCTTTGAGAAAAATATTAGTCACATTTTTGTTATTTTATGATTTCAATGATAACTTAAATTTTTTTTTTTTGCTTTAATCGCTCTAATTTTTTTATTTATTTTGATGGCTGTATTAACCTTTTTTATACTACATTTTATTATTTGCATATTTATTGCTCATGTTTTGCATTTAAAATATATTTAAATGCAGCTGCTTGTTTACTGTATAAAAAGTGCCAAATCGTTGAAGTTATCCTCAAAGATCCTCAGAAAGAAAGTTCACCTTCAAGAAGGATTTTTTTATAGGTAAAATGGTAATAAAACTTCAAATCCGTCCATCACACTGTGTTGGAAAGCACCTGCGGTAATGGCAGGAATGTTTGTCTTTTTTTTTGCAGAAGATCATCTTGTGAGGCCGGTGTAGCCTTTCTTCACATGGAGCTAAACGATTGGTGAGGGAATTAAATGGAAGTTGTAAAAATAGATGGGAGAAAAAAGAATCAGCTGTGACGGTGGTCTGTTCTCGGTCCCGTGTGTATATTCTACAGCTGAAATCACTAAAGATGTTTGTGTTTAGAGGGAAAATTTCACATCTATCATTCAGCTGAGGGCTAACAGTTGACATACCCTTCGATTGAGGATGAGGAAAAAGCAGTAGACCTTTAGATGCTTTGTTTTGCATAGGTTTTTCTATAGTCCAGACTCATTCACTTAATATTGCTTTTACTGACGTTTCAGTCATTTGATTTTATGCCACTACAGTGGCCACAGCAGTGACTAAACCCCAACCTGCAGCTTTAATCTTTACTGTGGAGCACAGGATTAAACAGATGTTAAAAGGGGAAACCCCAGTCCAAAGCACTGTAAAGTGTGTTAGCTCTCACTTTGGGAATAGACGGTAATACTGAGAGATAAAATGCAAATGACTTCATGTTCTACGTTATTGAAATGCCAACCCTAACAATGACATCATATAATCATGATCCATTCCCTTTTTGCTGCCTAGGTGGTTTGGGTGCTGTGGATTTAATGAATGGGTTCAGCTCCTATAAAAGAGGTGATTAATCTTAAGATATCCACGCCAAAGTATTAATCATTGGATCCAAAGTGAGATAAACTTTGTCTCACTTTTGTCGTACTGTTTTGGACTGAAATACTGATGACCATTTCTTGTTCTATAGATATCCTTTATCAGATTTTCACAGCTGGTTGGACATCTCTCCGGTTGCTCTCATATCAGAATCAGGACTGAGTTACGCCTCATTTGCACACTTCATTTAAATTACTTTTGTAAATGTAGAACAAACATTTAAAGATCGATGAGACATAAATAAACATTTTAATAACTAGACTTGAGAGTTTTACTCTGGGAGCATGTTCGTATGGCTGAAATAATCTTAAAACTGAAACAAAACAAAAAAATAAATATTAATAAAAAAATTTTAAAAAAATAACAAGCACTCTGATAATATGAAACCTGATACAGAACTCACCATTCTCATTATTATTACTACTTTTTTTTTTTTTAAACATGGAGTCACTGTCTGTCACTGTGCTCTGAACACATATGGTAGTAAATTAATTCAATGCTTAAAGTTAGTCTTTATACAGTTTAGCTTTTTTGTGCAAAAAAATAAAAAATAAACAGTTAATTAAATAAATTATAATAAAGCCAACAAATCCGTTCGCTAGGAAGTTTCCAACATCTATATCCACCATTTCCGACAACATCCACTCCAATTCATGTGGCTTGCCTCACTCAGTGTCTAATTACAAATAAATGCTTTGAGATCTCACGGGGAAAACACGCAGCCATGCACACAAATAACTCGCCTGCAACCCAGGCGACTCCATTTGTATATTTTGGTTGGCGGCATACAGAGCCTCGAGTCAAATCCATGTGTCTTTTAGTACCATTTAATGTAGAGACTCCAAAACCCACAAATGCAGTATAACCCAGTGGAATGTTCTGAATACATACCGATATGCCAAATGTGTGATATATCCTCGCTTCTTCTGGAGCAATGATGGAGCGCTCTGGATTGATGGGTATATCCAGGCCCTGTGTTTCAGCTGGAGATTGCTTCACTTCCTCCTGTTTTTCTGTGTGTTGGTGGCCCGAGCCCTAATCGGCCCAAGATCCCTCAGTGGCTATAAATTGCTCAGATGCGATGAAGTCCTTGTGTTCCTTCCTCAAGCTGCTGGATGAAATCCGCAGAGCCGTGTTTTGACAGCCTGAGGCCTTAAATCATTGTTTTATGATGGACGGGGAAAAAGAAAACGTGTCCATGTTTCTAGTGCTGATTTATGCTCATTGGAGTCTGGAGAGTTTGATCATTTGGCCCAAGCAGATGGATAGAGAGATACCACAGGGCTTGTCTGTCCTCTGTGTTCTCACCACACAGAGCACAAATGGGGTCCACATGCTGGAGGAAGGGCTCCTTTCTGCAACATCTCTGTTCATTTCTTTGCATGACACACAAGCAGCTGGCAACATCTTCTTCTCACTCAGTGATGTCAGCTTTCAGTGATATCGAGAACTGAACCACAGCCAGCACTGTAAACGCATATACTTATTTTTACTTATACTTTTAACTTATACTTATTTTTTTAAGGTTTGTACAGTTAAAACAATATGACTGTACAAAGAAAAAACAACATGGGTAAAGCCCGGCCTTAGTCACCTTAAACCTAAGTAGGTTTTTCTTTTCTTTCCTGTCTTTAAATTTTAAAATAGAAGGATTTCATTGTTAAACAAATCAGCACTCTTGTCGAGACATAATATTTTATGTTTTAAAATATTATTTTTAAATAAAATAAAAAGGCACAACTCTAAAACATGTACCAAGGATTGTCATGATGAATGAATGAATGAATGAATGAATGAATGAATGAACAGATTGAATGGATGGATGGATGGATTTATATGTGAATTTGCAAATCGGTACAGGGATACAATCAGTTTATCAACTGCATCTGTATTGATGTCAGCTTACAGTAGGAAGACGTGTAATGAAAATACACATTTTATATTAAATTCATATAGTGAAAATTTCTTTGAAAGAAAGAAAGAAAAAAAAAAGACCTAGTCTCTGTTTTTCCACCAGGGGGCAAAATTTTATAATAAGCCCAAGGTGCTGTGACCATAAAATCTAATAATCCCAAATAATCAAAAATATGCTATAATCTCCTTTGCACAGTTGATATTGAGATGTGTCTGCTTCTTATGATCTGTAAAACCTTCATAACGGCTCTAATCTGAGGTGCTGGTTGTTAATTGGTGATTTCTGAGGCTGGTAACTCTAAATTAACTTCTCCTCTCCTCTTTTGTTCTTGCTTCCCTGGGAAGGTCTTCATGAGAGCCATCATCATGGTGCTTGATGGGTTTTGCATATGCACCTGACAATACTGTTCTTGCAAGAACTGTTCCAGAACCACAGACCTTTATGTCTTAAAATAACAACTGACTGTTACCTAATTACTGTATGTGTTATGTCATATTTTTTTTTAATAATCCAATATTTTTTTCTAGAATGTAGAATGTTAATCCAAACTTTTGGTTGGCACTGTGTGTGTGTGTGTGTGTGTGTGTGTGTGTGTGTGTGTGTGTGTGTGTGTGTGTGTGTGTGTGTGTGTGTGTGTGTGTGTGTGTGTGTGTGTGTGTGTGTGTGTGTGTGTGTGTACACTGGAAGAACTGTATTTTGCACCATGTCTCAAGAATAACATAAATAGTCATTTAAAGACATTAGGAGACATAACTTGAGGTGTGTTTTAATAAATGGCACTGCGGTGTAGAAAAGCCTGTTGCATGCTGGTAGCGGAATGAGAGCTGCATGCTCCCTAGCGATGATATAAGCACATTCCTCTCCAACCTGCATACAGTAATGATTTACACAGGGTGAGAAGTTGGCAGTCAGCTGCATCATCATTTCCATTCTCTTTTATTCCTTTTCATAACTACCAGGAAAATTGTTTGATATAAGTCTAGACACAAATATGAAGCAGCTTTTATCACTGTTCAAAACATCAGTGCCTGCTAAGCATTTGCAAAATACATCCACCTAAATGTAGAGTTAAGAGGTTAAGAACTTGTTGATTTGTAATTGCTGCTTCTTCAATGCACTAGATGTTTTTGCACAGGATGGAGACTCATGTGGCTGTAACGTGTCGGAGGTCACGGCCCATCTCTCGGACAGTGGTGGTCTGACCTCAGGGACACAGGATGCCTAAACCACACTGCCATTTTACTTTTCCAGAAAGCTCAGTGTGAACGCAGGAAGCCAAGAAAACTAAACAATGTCTCGGGTCATAAGTTAGCAGATGGTAAATTGAAAAAGAATTGATTCCTGGGATTTTCAACAGCACTGACTGTTTTCCACCCTGTGAGAAATTCATCTTAAATTGTTCTTAGTGTTTATTATATTGCATAGATTTTCATTGGAAGACCTGAGCATGAAATCAGTTCAATTATGATAAGAATGTCCTTGCTCTGTTCCAGTGAAGATATTTAGAGTTATGAAAATATGTTTCGAGGGGCACTAATGGAACCTCTTGATTCCAAGCAGAAGTAAAGTTACTAGTATGCTTTGAATATTTACAGTATATTCAAAATCAATATAATGTTCCTTGTAATATGAATAAAAATATGCATGGGCTAATTTAATACCATGCCTAATGGTTGCTATCTTTGGTCATCAGGTTGGTTCAGTGAGTAAGGTGTTAGATTACTGACTGCAAGGTCCAGGTTCAAACCCCAGCACCGCCAAGCTATCACTGTGACACTTAACCCTCAACTGCTTGATGTATAATGACATAAAAATGTAAGTTGCTCTGGATAAAGGCATCTACCAAAAGCATGGCATAAAGTTGGTCAATATCATGCTATTTATTAAGTATTTGTAGAATAATTTACTTGTTTTGTTACCACCACTTCTGAATAGAGGTGCAATTGAATAGTGAACTGAATAGTGGAGCAATTTTTTAAAAACCAATTCATTACAATAAATCATTTGAATCCTTCTAAAGTTTACTTGGCATCTATTATGCACGCTAAAAGGTTTTTAAAAATTAATTACTCAGAGATTCATTTAGTGAACTGAACAACATCACTGTAAACAATGTTCAAGTAACCAGTGAAT
>JAAGKR010000171.1:52500-141312 GCA_011419295.1 Clarias macrocephalus
AAAACTGCAGAAATGTGACCTTTTTCACCTATAGGTTAAAAATATTTGTAACAGTAACTATATATATGTAAAATAAACCATTTATAGCCAAAAAGTACTTTTAGTTGAACTGTATAATGACCATATAATCCTGTGTTTCAGTTTGTAATATATACAGTAGGGTAATTATACAGTGACAGTATACATTCAACTGAAATTGCCTTTTCGGCATAATTTTAGATACATATAGTTACTGTTACATTTATTTCTAACACATGGAAACATATAGAAATTAACACATATACAGTACACATACATGTAAAAAAAATAAAATAAAAAACTGTGATAATATACCTTTGGGGAATGTCCATGAAATAAGTAATCACTTATGGCATTCATAAACATCTCTCTCCTTTCTTTGATCTGACTAAGTTAATAAATGGATGATGGATGAATGGAACACTTCTTTGTGATTCAGTGCTTAGATTTGTTTTAAAGCTTTCACGCTTTACTTTTTCATAACTTTAATAGAATTTCCATTTCCAATTATCTTATCAGATATTCATCATCAAATTCCCAACAGAATTCAAGTAAGGACAGTGATATCACCAGGAAGTGGTGATCTTAGAAGAATATTAATACTGTAATGTTGTTATGTACTGCATATTGAAAGAGAATGAAAGTTCCAGCTTTGTTGGACTAATCACTTAAGCGTCTGATGTCTGATGTCGCTCCCCGAAGACCTTGATGTGTTAAAGAACATGCAGGCACATGTGAAGGCGGCTGTGTATTGCTGCTTTATTTCGGCTTCCAAGGAACGGCTAAACCTAGTCCCATATAAAAGAAAACCATTTGTTGTTTTTGCGCACAGGTGGCAGAGGCTTTATGAAAACCACTGTCTGCTCATCACAGGACTTTATACATTGTGCTTTCACTAGTTCCGCTCCAGCAATACATCAATGTCCCAGTGTGTAAGTTGCTTTTATTGTGTTATCTTCCCCAGTTGAGCCTTTTTGTCAGGATTAACTGTAGCCTAGAGCCCTGTCATAGTAGACTTAGTGTGCTAAATGAAGGCTTAAGGGTGTTTAAGGGAGGGGGCATTACAAAAGCTAAGGCCACCCAGGCTTTCCTGGGGCTGTGCAATTGCATGATGCTTTGCAGTTTTGACTGATATAAGACCTGTTTAGTGGAGTGGCTTAAAAGGGTAAGAGTTAGGATTTGCTTAGAGAAAGCTGTTCTCAGATCAGATCAACATGAAAAAAGGTTCCAGGCTCAATGCAAATGAATGACAGAAATCTGGCTGAATGAATTCAGTCATAATGTACTGACTGGCACATGGTCTTGCATGACAAAATAATAATTCAAATAGGAATCATTTTAAAAAGTATTAATGAAGTGCAAGTCATACATTTAAAATGTAGCTCGATGTATTTTTTGTTTGTTTGTTTGTTTTAAAAAGCTATAAAGAAACTAAAGGTAGTCAAGGAAGTTCACTACAATATTGTAGCAAGTAAAGATATGTTTAATAAAGGAAATGTTACTATTTCTCATTATTGGGTTATTATAACAACATGATAACAATAGCAATGATAATAATGCAGCAAATAAAGCAATTACAAAAAAAATGTAATTGTGTAAAATAGAATAATATTACAGTAAGTACTGTACTTACTCACTTATTTAAAAATACTGTTACAGTTATAATTCTAGCTGTTGTTAAAAATCAGTGACCATGCTTGACAACATCTTAATTTTGTTAGGACACACAGTGTAAAATTATGTTACATAACTACTTGTTATGTCTAACAAAATAAAGCTTTTGTCAGGGATACCTGCTAAATAATCGTCTTAAACTGGATCAGTTTAAAGGATGTTTGAGTTTTTCGCAAACCTTTTCTTTATATGAAACAGCACTGATTAATGATGTAAGCAGAACATAGTAATTTTTTTTTAATCATTTGAAATATTTATCATATATTCTGATATACATTTCCTGGTCAAATAAAAGGTCACATGCTCTAATAGTTTGGTTGCATTTTTATAAGCTTTGATAACGGTGCAAAATGAACAATCATAACACTCCTGTGAGATCTGATCAAATTGTGCAGGCTCTTATTTTTTTTAAAATGTTGTTCTACTGTCAAGGACGGCCAGTCTTTTTTAGGGGGATCTATTTCAGCAAAGCTAAGTTGGAGATGAGGTCATGCAAGCACACACACACACACACACACACACACACACACACACACACACACACACACACACACACACACACACACACACACACACAGAGGGGGGAGATTTTTTGAAGTGTTCATATAATCCGTGATACACATTTATAAATAATTATGACATTTGCTGAACAAGAGTAATGGCTACTGTATTCTGTATTCTCACTGAGGCATGCAATTCTTCCTTTCTTAGTCATCAGGTGTTTAAGATTTCCTGTGAGGTAACTGAAGGATTTTCCCCTTGCGACAGTCACAGGTGGAAATGCGCCTGAATATGATTCCAGGGCACCACACTACACACACACAAACACACACACACACACACACACACACACACACACACACACACACACACACACACACACACACACACACACACACACACACACACACACACACACACACACACACACACCTCCAAGAGCTGTAGTGCACCATACCTATAGATCTCTTGGAAAGTGCTAACTCAAACTTGCCTTGTTTTCTGAGCATATATATCTATCAATCAAACTGTGTAAACCATGACATGTGGATGGTCGTCTTCTTTATATTTGCAGTGTACTTTATCAGAACCTGAAAGTATTCCAGAACAAACTCTGAGGCAAGGAAAACATTTGGAAGGGAGTGTAAGCCAACAGACATTCAGCACTGGTCCGCTTGTTAATTTATTCTTTTAGACGTTTCTTTGAATTTTTCATTCAGTTTTATAGAACAATTAAATCAAATGTAGAATTTATTTATTTATTTATTTACTTACTTACTTACTTACTTTTTATTTCTGTTAAAGGTCACTAAATGTAATGATGAGCCAGGCACTTTTAGAGTGTACAAGAGATTTGCACTGGAGAAACAAAGCTCAAAGGACTAATGTAATGAAAAACTTTTCTAACTTAAACAATGTCAAGTTTAAAGTATGGCATGTCACAATATGACTTATTGAGCTCTATAACTGTAAACAATACACTCATGTACAGCTGATCGCTTTAATCTCATGGGGCCACTGGAACCACTTTTGCACAACATAGTACTAATTCCTGTGTCCTTAGGTTTAATGGTTGAATTGTAGCAAATGAGGGTCATTTATAAAACTGCTATTTTAGAAAATCCTGGGCAGTGGTGTATTGTGGGTGTGTGGAGTTTGTATGTTCTCTCCATGCTTGGTGGGTTTCCTCTGGGTACTCAGGTTACCTCCCACAGTGACAAAGACATGCAGTTTAGGCAAATTGGCATTTCAAAATTGCCCATAATGTGTTCCTGGTGATGAACTAGTACCAGGGGACTCATCCAAAATCTATTCCGCCTTGTGCCCTGAGTACCCTGGGATAGGCTCCTATAAGAGTATGAGTGAAGTGAGATTATGTTTATCTATAGAACTTCACCATGAAGTCTGAAGCAAGTATGTGTAGAATTAGTATACAAAAATAAATAGGTCTGAAAGTTTGAAATGCCTTCAATTACTTGTTAGGTTACATTCCTTTAGCCTTGCAATGCCAATGAAAGTACCAAACCTATCAGCACACAGCATAATTAAAGTCATTTTTCACCTTCTCCTGTAAAGACAGTTGATCATATTATTTATTTAACTTTATTTATTATTCATTAATTTAATGTGTGTGTGTGTGTGTGTGTGTGTGTGTGTGTGTGTGTGTGTGTGTGTGTGTGTGTGTGTGTGTGTGTGTGTGTGTGTGTGTGTTTAGTAATATGTGCTGATGGCCAATTCTGTTTGCTTGAAGCAAATATCATGACAATGTGTACTTAAAGAAGGACTATTACTCACCTAAGACAATCAAACGCACATTTGTGTAAACACCAGCAGACACACACACTGCACATTGCAAGTTTTTTTTGTTTTGTTTTTCTTTCTTTACTCATTTCTTCCTTGGGGCAAATAAAACTTCATTTCCATTATAAATTTGTTCAGCAGACTGTACATTCGTTTGTTGACATAAGGTGTTCAGGACGGGCAACATCACTTGACATCTTGTAACAAACAAACAGAACTACAGTAATGTTAGTGGAAATGATGCAACCCCGATGAAGAGATGTAGCTGTTTTTTTTTTTGTTTGTTTTTTGGGGGGGGGGGGGGTGGGGGGGTGGGCAGGGGTTGGTTTATTTACCATGTAAAGTTTGACTTAAAATGTCGAGTCTAATTTGTTGTTTTTGCAATCTATTTTGTCCTGAAAAGAAAGCACTACTCTTATTCAATAGTCTTGTTGCAACAGAACATTTCAAAGTGGCATGCAGAACCATTTAACATTAGCTTGTTTTTTCTAACGAACCCTATGTTTGAAAAGGTAATCAAATTTAGACACATTCATTGAGCCATGATGAAAAGATTTTTAATTTTGCCTGTGGCTCTGTCTTTGTTCAACAATCCTGTTTTTTGTTATAATTTAATTGAGAGAGCTTTGTGTTTATAATACAAGGCCCATCTAAAGACATGCACTTCTAAAAACCTACCTAAAAAAACTTGATTTTTGTGTGAAGTTGCTTTCCAGTAACTGTGGCTTCATGAAGAGACTTGCAGTTGTGGTAATTTGCTCACTCTGGACCACATTACTGAAACGAGATACTGGGATAAGAAACAGTTTGCAAGGAATAATGTGTCATATTATTAAGACTAATGATAACAACATTGGCTTGAGGCATTTGGGGTAAGTGTTTGGGCGGCGGGCGGAGTTTGTAGAAGTGCGGAAATGTCACTTTCTGTTTTCAGGTGCTGACATGTGGATATGTATTTTGAAGAAAGTGTTGATTGTATGCCTTTCCTAAAAGAAGATCTGTAGTTTTCCAGTTAGGTCATGTTGTTTATGGCACACTGACACAACGGGTAGCATTGATGCCTCGAAGCTCCAGGGTCTTTGGGTTGTTCATGTGCTCAGGTTACTGTCTGCAAGGAGTTTCTGTGTACAGTATATCCATGTGGGTTCCCTGTAATTTCTCTGGTTTCCTCTTACTGTACCTTTCGAAAACATGCCAGTAGCTGGATAGACTTTGCTAAATTGTTCAAACTATAAACTGAGCTAAGTGTGAATGTGTATATCCTGTAATTGTAATCACATTCTTGGTGTAAAAATTAATTGATTCCAAGTGTGTGTTCAGCCAGTCATGTGATTTTTTTTTATTTTTTCTTATCCAACTCTTGTTCAGGACAGAAATTCTAGTATTAATATATTATTAAATATCTTCCATTGTTTCCTGCTCAAACTAAGGTTTCTGGAATTATTCAGATTTCATTTCTAAACAGATATATGGATTGTTGTTATGAGCCCTTGTCTCATATCAAGAAAACAGCCTGAACTTACAATAAGTTTAAATTCATTGAGGTAAAACTTTATGCAATTCAGCGTTCACTTATTATTTCACACCTAATGTCAAAAGACCCACAAAAGTTTTTGGTTTATTTCTTCAAGTGTGTTTTTTGTTAAATTTGTTTAATGTGTTTTATTTCCAATTTAACAATTTAGTAGCAGTACAGCTTCTGGTTCCAGCAGTCTGAGTTTACTTAATGTTTTGCCTTATTTTTTTTTATCTTTTTGTACTTGCATGCATCTAAACAGTTCTCAAGATTCACATTTTTGCATTTGCTTTGTGGATTAGATACACTATTGCCAAAAGTATTCGCTCGCCTGCCATCACATGCATATGAACTTGAGTAACATCCAATTCTTAGATAATAATATGATGTTGGCCCCACCCCTTTGTAGCTATAACTGCTTCAACTCTTATGAGATGGCTTTCCATAAGGTTTAGGTGTGTGTTTATGGGAATCTTTGACCATCCTTCCAGAAGCACATTTGTGAGGTCAGACTCTGATGTTGGAAAAGAAGGCCCGGCTTGCAGTCTCCACTCTAATTCATCCCAAAGGTGTTCTATCGGGTTGAGGTCAGGGCAGTCAAGTTCTTCCACACCAAACCCACTTATGCATGTCTTTTTGGACCTTGCTTTGTGCACTGGTGTGCAGTCATGTTGGAACAGGAAGGGGCCATCCCCAAACTATTCCCACAAAGTTGGGAGCATGAAATTGTCTAGAATATCTTGGTATGCAGAAGCATTAGGAGTTCCCCTCACTTGAAGTAATGGGCTGAGCCCAACTCCTAAAAAACTACCGCAAATCAGTTCCAACATGATTGCGCATAAGTGCACAAAGCAAGGTCCATAATGTAATGATGTATTGGTACTCAAGTTCATATGCATGTGAAAGCAGGCAAGCAAATACGTTTGGCTATATAGTGTATAAAGAAGAAAATTAGTCTTCTGAATAAAATAATTTTTACCAAGTGGTACACAAGTGAAAAAAATCAATTGGCTAAGCCTATGTGTTACAATCAGGATGTTATCAATTTTAAGTATGACTATCCTGCTATCTGTTATCACCCAAATGAGGATGGGTTCCCTGTTGAGTCTGGTTCCTCTCAAGATTTCTTCCTATTGCCATCTCAGGGAGTTTTTCCTTGCCACCATCATTTCCATCACCCGGCTTACTCATCAGGGACAATCTGATCATTATGATCTATACACATCTTTACTTATTCATACACTTCTCCATAATTTTCTTTTATTTTTGTGAAGCTGCTTTGAGACAATGGCCATTGTTAAAAGTGCCATATAAATAAAATTATTTTTGAATTTAAATAAACCTAATTGGAATTATGCATGATATTGCTGCAAAAACAATATAATCATGGTGCACTGCTTGTGTATTTTTAACACAATATGGATTCTATGTTTTTTTGTGTAAAAACCTAATATTACCTAATAATACAATCTTTTGATCGTAGTTGGCCTTAGTATTAAGCAAATACCAAAAACTCGTGAAAAATCAGGCAAAAAAATAATGTGGGCAATATTAAGGATCCCCATGATTTAATAGCATGTACATCCACCTTTAGCCACAATAACTGAAGTAATCTTTTCATGTAACTTTATTAGTCTCTCACATCACTTTGGTCCATTCTTCTTCTTCTTCAACATTGTTTCAGTTCTTTAAGGTTTTTGGGCATTCGCTAAAGCACAGCTCTCTTAAGGTCTTGGCAGAGCATTTCAATTAAGTTGAAGTCTGGACTTTAACTAAGGCATTCCAAAACCTTGACTGTTTCATTTTTCATCCATTCTGATGTAAATTTACTGGTGTGTTTCATATCATTAGATATGAGGTGTTTCTGCTTAAATGCTGTTTGGTGTTTCCAATTAAGACCAAACAGCTCCACATTGGTCTCATCCATCCATAGTTCCAGAAGTCTGGTGGTTTCCTCAGATGCAGTTTTAAAATCCTCAGGTGTGCTTACATGTTCTGTTTAGACAGAATCTTCCAGGCAAACCATACCTGTTCAGTCTTCTTCTAATTGTGTTGTTATGTTTTTTTTTTTGTATATATATTTAACATGCTCTGTGAGACCTGTGGAGTTTGAGATATAGCTGTTGGGTTTTTAGTATTTCTCTGAGCATTGCATGGTTTCACATTAGGGTGAATATGCTGGAATGCTCTAGACAGATTGGCACCTGTCTTGAAAGCTGTTCATTTGTGAATAACCTTTCTTACTGCAGAATGTTAAATTCCAATTTGTTTGGAAATGTTTTTATAACCCTTTCCAGATTGATGTGCAGCAATAATTGCTTCTGTCTTTGCCTCTTGGCATTGTGTTAACAAACACCTGAATGCTCCAGACCAGCAAACTGCAAAAATTTCTGCTTTTATAAAAATCTGCACACCAGCTTATGATCAATTAATCAACTACTAATGATTAACAGCACCTGGCTGTAACCTCCTCTCTTAAATAATGTTGAAGCAGTAAGAATGTACTTTTTTGTATTGCACACATTTAAAAAAAAATTAATGTTTGTTAAAGATAATAATAATTGCACAGTGACAAAGTTATATGTTGTTGTTTGTCTGAGATTGCATTTGCCTGATACTAAAAACCCGCTACAATCAGAAGATTTTTATTGTGTTTTTATACAGTTACAGAAATAAATGATGGACACTAACTTTTACTCATGATTGAATGTACTGTCATATACTTTAAGTATACTTGAAGTTGTTCCACATAAAAGTACACTTAATACACTTAAAATAGTGCTTTTGTTTCATTTAAATACAAGTAAAATCAACTCGATACAAAAAAAATATATTCCAAAATAGCTCACTTCACATGTATACACTATAACATTAAACATAAATCTGGCTGCCAGAACACTTACAGTAAGTCTGCTTTGGCATGCTGAGATTAAATATGCTCAGCATAATTTTTTTTAATTACCTGGTATCGCTAGATGTTGTGGGGTGTTTTTAGGGTTCCGCTGCTCATCATTCTATTTCACACTCCATGACCACAACATACTGCTGCTGCCTGCACATTGCACATTGCAAATACTTCATACGGTTTATTTATACAGTTCTTACTTTTTTACATTCTTACGTTTTTATATACTTTATGTATTTCTACCTTATACTTTATTTTATTAAATTTTATTTAATTGTAACAAAATTGTAGATTTTATATATTTTTTATTCTTTCCTCTTAGCATTTTGCCTCCTTACTTCCTTTTTCCTTTTCAAGGTCACAAACAGTCATGTAAGCATTTCACTGCATATCATCCTCTGTATGTTATATATGTATATTTGGATTGTTTCTGTATGGTTATGTATGTGACAAATATATATATATTTTTTTATTTGTATTGTTTCAGGTAGATTTGGCACACATTCATTTGTCAGGGGCCTAAAAGAGGTGTTTGCTGTCTGAAAGGTAATGCATGGATGACGATGAGGTCCATGTCAGTGATTGCTGAGTCCATTACACTGGCTCTAAAAGCTAGTGATTTGAAACTAAGACTCAAGAGGAGTGCACCAGGCCTTGTCTATTTTGGTTTACCATTTAACGTTTTTCACCTTTTTTTTTTCTTTTTTTTTTAAATGTGGATTTGGAACAAAGGCATCATCGTTGCCCAAATAAACTGTAAAATCAGGTTATGGTCCTGTGCGTTAGAATCTTTCAAATCTGCACATTTCCAGCAGCTGGAATGCGCTCATCTCTAATTTAACCCTCTTTATATATTTGTCTACTTATTTAGGATATTCTACATTATTTGTTCTACTGTATATTATCTGACTCTAATAAGCCAATATTTTTGCACTATTTAAACTGTGGTCCAGCTTACCTCATTACCAGCAGCTGGCTGTTTACCATATGTTAAAATGTACATCTACCTCAGATCCAATGGTGTATTCACCTCTATAGAAGCTTGACTAAAACTCAAACTTCTAAGTAGGATAATTCATTGGGCTTGGAATTTACAGTTAAAAACAGAAACATTTAAATGGTGTTGCTGTGGTTTTTAGGCATTTTGTACGGACACACCCCATAGGAAAGCTTGCTTCCAAGACAAGCTTAACTAAGTGCTCCCTGTTGAGTGTTGACAGAAGTTGAAAATGGAGCTTACTCTTATCAGACCTCCATCTCATCACTGCATGGGCATTGTCTCTGGAAATCCACAATGGGGGACAGAGTGTCTACCTCGAAAGGACTGCACTTGAACCATGACCAGGTCCTGTTAGAGGTTAATGCAGGCTAAAAAGTACATGGGACCACACACGGATTAATATGAGGCAACGCTTTCCATACATAGATGTTCTGCAACAGATAGATCATATGGTCTCACAAAACCGCAACATTTTTTCTATTTTAAATAATGCATTGCTTGTTCAGTTCCACAACCAAACTTACTGGAGAAAAAGAGGCAGAGTGATTTTAAGGGTATATGTAGAGGTAGCAGACATAGTGTTTTCTGCTACAACTACAATGATTTGAAATCCAACAAAAACACTTTTTACTGTACTTTATTTTTCACAAAACCTTTTAGGATACCGAGGTAAAATCCTAGTCGGATTCATCTTTTTCAATTTTTTTTTTGTACTAAGGATAAGCAGATTCAGATTTGAAAGCTAATTGTTTAACTACTTCTTATGTAACGCTGACAGTGTTATTAAACCAAATCAAAGAAATTTTCACAAAACTTTATGTTGAATGACTCACTGAATACAATGAGCCCAAACTGGCTTTGATCTAAACAGAACACTATAAATTCATGAGGGCTTTAATGTCTGAAACATCAAACAGGTCAGAAGCCTGGTTATTTTGTAAGGCAGGTGATGTCACGGCAGTAGCAGGAAAGAACTTAGCGAGGTGGTTTTCCTCCCACACTGCAACGGGCGACATGGCAGGTTAATAACTAAGCCTTTATCTGGAGGCCAATCTGTGTAAAGGGATGTTAAGGCAGGTTACTGCAGCCTACAAAATTTTTTATGCTGACGCACCGCACAACAAGGAATTAGCTTTGGAATGTATGCTGTATATTGTGGGCTTTTCTGTGAAGCCTTTTTCCAAAAAAATTTTACATCAGCTATTTCAGTGCTTTAGTTATTTCATCATAGAGGTGAGAGCAGTAACCGTAACACCAATGTGTAGCTTAAGGCACAAACACTGGGTAATATAAAAATCTGCATACAGTCAACATTTCTCTCTGTTCTCTCCCTTTTCCGCATTGCATGGGCCAACTATTCATGCAGAGACCTGTCAAGATGCTGCTGATTGAATTCATCACCTCACCTTCCTCACTGATTATAGCCTTAACACTGTTTGGGTTTGCTTATCACCCCTTTACACAGATCAATTAGTTAAGTTTCAGCAACAGTTAATATTTTAGGATTGACGTATAGAGCAGAGATATAAGTGGTTGCGCAATTTAAGATTACTTGGTCCTGGTCATTGACCAATAATCAATGGGAATATGATCAAATTTGCAATTCTTATGAAACATAATGAGGTTTAACGTTAGTGGTGCATAATTAGAATTCATACCTTTTCTTTTAAGTTTAATTTTATTTAATAATTGGTGAAAATGTTGGTTTTAAACTTACATACTTTTGGTCAATGGCAGTTTCCAATGTACTTCACAAATTCACTTTACTTACTAACTTTGTATATAAGCTGATTGTAAAACAATACAATAAACAATATACACAATATAGAGTCATTACTATTATTCATTTAATAGCCTTCATTTCGTGCATTTCACTTTTAAATTTTCAGTTTTTAATATCTCGTTGTATCAGATTCTTCTTTATCTTAGAGAACACACACACATTTAAATTATGTGAAAATAGATATACTGTATACAATGTATACAAAATTTGTTTAGGGATTAGATTAATTCAGAAAAGACTAAGGAAAAAACAAAGCTTCCTTATCTACTCCAAGCCAATAATGGCTGTGTGTTTTTGTGTCTGGTCAAGCATTTGAACTCTTTCCCATTTGCCAATTCTTTTCTTCATCCAATATCATGGTAGTAACAAATGACCTTTTCACTGTTACAAGAAGCTTTAACCTGTATGTTGACTTCCTCTGTCACAGGAGGTCAGCTAAATAACCCCACTTGAGATAAATAAATTTGTTTTGTCTTGGAAAGTGAGAGGCTGGACAACATTAATTAGTTTACCCACCCACTCACACTTTACCATCCACTGATACACTCTTAAACAGTTAGCATGTCTGTGCTTGCTCTGGACTAATTTCCTTTTTCCTCTCTTTTCTCCCACTCTTTCTTTTTAATGGCAAACATGCAGCATGAATACTATTGGGGAGAGAAAAGCAGTCAGACTTGAAATGTCAGCTTAGACAAGGAATCAGGGGCAAACAGTGCCTGCCACAGAGTCAGGCATTGCTGGCCTTGTTTGCAGTTGTCCCTGACATCATGCACTGCCTCCAAAACACCTGTGTTTGCTCATTGGCTTTCCATGATCTGCGAGAAAAAAGGACCCAGCCTGTCACATGGCAGGCAGATAGCAGAGACTCCATGGGAATACAAAAGGTTTTAGACTTTTAGCCCTGTTAATGATTAATGAACACTTTTTACTGAGGCTTGTCCTATAAAGACAGAAACATATGTTGCACGGCTATTAGATATTTTATATATTAAATAAAGTTAGTAAAATAGTAATGATGTGGCAATCAGTGACCACTTGTGACCAGTGACCATGGTGGCATATTAGCACGTCAACAAATGTTCAACAAATGCTAATCTTTCTCACGACTTTATACATTTTAAATTCTTAAATACAAATACAAAGTGGCCAATGATTTTTTTTTATGTTGTACTTGATCAATTTAATCTGACCTTCCACTAATTTGTTTGCCTTTTAAGTTGTTTCACAATCATGGTGCAGCATGCTGAGCACTCATTTTTAGCCCATAGAATTATTGAATGGAGCGTTCAAACATGACAAGTGCAAAGGGAGACTCACTGGGGCTGGAATCACATTGCCCCATGTTCACATTTATGAACATTTGGTTCATGAGTTTTGGTTCACAGATTATCAGGTTAATAAAGTATGAAGGGAAGTAATGAAGTTACAGTTTTCAACTAATAACTAGCCATTAGGTTACTCTATAAATCCACAAAATAGTTAATTGTAGCATAAGTTAGTATCCCTATGTAGCACCATTAAGAAGCTTCTGATTTCTAAGTACAGAACGGCTTGCAGATTACGATTGTGAAAACAATAAATCAAGGTGCTTTGTTTTTAGTGATATTTAACTATTTAGCAGTAACAACTGCTAGCAAGTTAAGCATAGCATAACTAGCTAAAATATTAGCTAAATGTTTACGCTGAGCATATACTGAGCATCAACTGTTAAAATGACCTATTTGCATAGAAAATTAAAGCTTTAGATGGGTCTCATTCCAGTCCATATTAATTTTTTCTTGTTTGCTCATTTTTATTTACTCAACCTCACAGCTGTTCTCTTCCCTTCAATTCAATCATTTCACACTTGCAAGAAGGCAAGTGTGACTGGCTGAATGCTGAGTTCAATGACTCACAAAGCATTTACTTTTCCCTGGAAACACAGGATGATTTATCTGTGATTTAATTTCCATAAAATCTATATTTCTAAGATTAGCACTTTTATAAATTTTTTTACATATGAACACACACACACACACACACACACACACACACACACACACACACACACATAAACAAACTGTGGGCAATTTGGGAACCCCAATTAGTCTTACAGTATCTGCATGTCTTTGGACTGTGGGAGGAAACTGGAACACCTGGAGGAAGGCCACCAAGAGCGGGGAAAACGTGCAAGCTCCATGCACATAGACCTGAGGTAGGAATCAAACCAACGACTCTGGAGGTGCGAGGCCACAGTACTGCACAATAATTTATGAAAAATCATTCTGTGAAAACACAAAACTAATTCTCTCTATGAAGCATATGTCTATCTTGTGCTATGTTACAGGCCGCTATTATGCTAATAAATGTTACTGAAGTAGTTGCGTACAAAATATACTCTGCATGTCGGTTTGAGTGGTAGAGGTAGATTTACAAACTTCCCTCTTTCATCTTAATATTTATGATTTTCTCAGGTACGTATTGGTGCTAATGAAGACTAGTCCTTCTTAGAGAATAGACCTAAACAATATTGTAATATTTCTTTTATCATGATGAAAACACATACACTTACAGTCAATCTGTCACAAACATGATCATGGGATCAAACAGCCTAATACATTACATCACGTAAGTTATGCTGTAGAATTAGTATTAATGTTTTTTGCATTAACTTTTCCCGCACTACTTTTATGTAGATGCTATCTTAGCTAATGTTATATAATTAGCAATATATCATGCCAAATCAAGCATAAAAGAAGTATTGGGACAAGAAAATGTTATCAACCCAGAATTACTGTAACACATTGAACACACTGAAGTGTGGTCATCTTTTATTGACTCATACATGATATAAAATCTGTTACTAAGTCTTGGACGGCAAACCTCCCTCAAATACTTTATGCAACAAGGATGATTGTATCATGTTTTATTATAATTACTATTTCTGCCGTTATTAATGATGGAATGATGGAATTCTGTTTGAGATGTATAATTTTACACAATGTGTTATTTAGTTTTAATTAAACAGTGCACATTGGTGCAAACTAATGCTTAAAGTGCAACAATTTCCTCTTGTTATATTAGCACAGCTAACCACTAAGCAATGTAGAATCAAACCTGAGTTTACCTGATAGCAAACCTTGTGGATTTGTACAAATAATACAAATGGAATACCTACTGTATTAACATGACATATGGATGAGTTGTTAAATATATTCTCCATGGCTCTCAGGTGGTATTTAAGGGTCAGAGTACTACCCACATCACATCTCAAAACAAGAAGAAGCAAGCTAATTTCACTAGCAGTTAATTTGATGTTAACTAGTAGGTTGGTGTCATACGATATCAAAGTTCAAGTCAAAGCAGAACTTTAATTGTGCACACTTATGAGAGTAAAAACTATCTTTATTTCTCTATATTATTCCCTGCTACACTAATGAATGTATCCCAGCATTTCACTAATGCTTGGATACCATCAGGGGTGAAAATTGTCCTGTAAATCATATAAGTCTTTCTTTATATTTCCACATATTCTCCTTTAGAATAGGCTCAGCTAACAGTTCTGGAGTTTAATCCCAAATAATTAAATGGAAAGTCTGTGCATTATGCAGAATCCTTTGCTCAACAAGAAACAAAGCAGTAGGGTGAGTCATGAACCTGTCAGTGCCTTGGCAGAAGTTCACTCTCATGTTAACTAGCAGTAATGAAAGATCGAATCACAACACACACTCAGTTCAGAGGCAATTCTGAAATGATTAGAAGCAATTAGTACGGAGACTATACGGGGGATGTGGCAGTAACTCCCAGCCTGGTTCCTGTAAAGTTTAGTTTGGTGCAAGGAATGTGCTATGAACTAAATGAATGAACCAATGAATGAATGAACAAATTGTTAAAGAACAGAGGCTTCTGTATGTCTACACCATTTAAATACAATTAAATTATTTTTAATTACAGTACTTGTCATGATATGGACTTTTTTCTCCATCAGCCCCATCAGCCTACAACCAGATTATATGATCATGTCACATGCTATTGCTCTCCTTGTTTTCCCCTTACATAATGTCCCAGGAGACTGCAGTAGAAGTTTGTTAATCTTTTGCACAGTGACTATCACAAAGCATAGTCATTGTGCTTCCTGGCAACGTCTACTGTTTAAAGGTCCTTACCTTTACTAGTTCATTAACAGGGTAACATACGTAGATCTCAGAGGTTCCCCACAGGGTATGTGTGATGTTCCAACTGAAGTACCCCTCAAATAATGCATTTTTGATATCTCAAACTTCCTGTGTTTTATTCCTTTTCAAATATATAAATGAGCTACTGCTGTGCCATATCTCACAAGGAAACCAGAGAATTGAGCAATATACTGGGCGGGGGGGGGGGGGGGGTCAACAGAGAAATAAAAATGTGCTATTCAAATGAAATTGAACTGAAAACATTGTTTAGAAATGAGAAGCTATAGGTGTAATTTGCTGACTCCAATAAGTCTCTTAAATGAACAAATATTGAGTTATTTGCCAGGTCTCACCCACTAGCTAGTGTTCTATAGTGTTCTACTTCTATCACAGGACAGGATGGCTATTACATGAAATCAACCATCACATCTTTATAGACTGCTGCTTGTACTTTCTCACTTCCCTCCCAGAGAGCACATTCCATTTTTCTGTTTTTGGCCTCCTGGCCAGTGATGGCACTGGCATTGTCAAGATTTGAACTCATTACTTTCAGTTGATTGAGCAAACACTTTTCAGTTGCATTGCTCAGAAACCTGAATCATGATATTTTTTCTTTCTGCTCTTTAGAGGCAAAGCATCCAGATTTAGAAAGCAAGTGCTGAAACACAAGGCCACAATTGTTCAACTTCAGATGAGTTGGTTATTGAACTGAAGCACAGACTTTGTTAATGCCAGTGTAATCCCAGAGCCGAATGGATTCATAGAAACCTGAACGTTAAAACAAGCCAAGACATTTCTGACTCATCTATCTTACACACCCAAAGAGTCATTGTGTTCAATGCCGGTTTCTACACAGCCTGGCTTTCAAAGTGGAAAATTATGGCACACAAAGAGACCATAACCAGCAACGACAGGCCTCTTTACAGCTTTTGAAAGAACATCCTTTATCTGAATTAGAGGCATTAATATGATTGCAGGCAAGATGTTACAACTACTGGAAATTATCAAAAATATATAGTTTGTTCAGAGGGAGACAGATTAAGCAGATTTTTAAGGAGCTATTTCTCTATTACATTTTTTTCACATTTTAACTCATAAATGTACTTATTTTTAACACCTTTGTTTTGTGTGAAGCTTTTATAACCAAAAAGGTTTCTTAATTGAAAACAAAAAGAATATATAAATTAAACCACTGAGGTTCCCAATGTGTTTTCTTTATAAATTGTGCATAATTCATATATTTGTGTTATAAGAATAAAATCTAAAGAAAGCATAGCTCCTGTTAGCAAAAAGTCTCTTTAATATGAAGGACATGTGGTGTCCATATGTTCCATTCAAGTATTAGATAACATTAAAGATGAAAGACTGTAGGTAAAAATAAATCATCAGTGAGATATTTAACAGCTTCATGTGAGTGAGAAATTTGAGTCCTGCAAGAGCTTACAGTTCAGCTCCAGTTCTTGAGGAGAGTGGAAAAGTGCTGAAAGGTGATGAGCAACAGTGTCATACAGTGGCACAGATTACTGAGACTGGATTCTGGCACTCTCTCTCTCGCTCAAAAACACACACACACACACACAACAAAGTTTTTACTAATACTCAGATGTAATTCCATTGCATTGAATTTAACTCTAAACTCGGTTTAACCCAAAAGCTTTCTCTGAATTTTTTTGTAAGCCTTAATTCAGAACCCTATCACAAACATTAATTAGTCTATTTTTAAATTCTAATAATAACCTACTTAGTAAAACTAACCCATGTTTTAAAATTATCTTACCACTAGTCATCCCTCAACTATACTGTATCCCCAACCACAGCATAACCCTAACCATAACCTCAGGGACCTTAATCTCAGCAACCTTAATCTCAGTAACCCTACTCTCAGGGACCCTTACCTCAGTAACTTAAATTTTAGGAACCATATCCTCAGGGACCTTAATCTCAGTATCCCTAACCCCAATAACCTTAATCTCAGTCATAATCATAATTACAGGAACCCTAACCTCAGTAACTGTAGCCTATTGAGATCAAAATCCAAATTCAATACATGAAATATTCTCCCAACTACATTGCCTATATATCTTTGTGCAATCGTCATATGAGAACTGTTAGGTATATTTTTTTTTAAATCTGAGTAACCATAACCTCAGTAACTTTAATCTCAGGAACCGTAACCTCAGTAACTTTAATCTCAGGAGCCATATACTCAGGGACCTTAATCTCAGGAACCCTAACCTCAGTAACCTTAATTTTTGGAACCATATCCTCAGGGACCTTAATCTCAGGAACCCTAATCTCGGTCATCCTAATCTCAGTAATCTTAATCTCAGCAACCCTAATCTCAGGAGCCCTAACCACAGTAATTAAAATTTTAGGAACCATATCCTCAGGGACCTTAATCTCAGTAACCCTAATCTCAGGAACCCTTACCTCAGTAAATTAAATTTTAGGAACCATATCATCAGGGACCTTAATCTCAGTAGCCCTAACCCCAATAACCATAATCTCAGTAACCATAACCTCAATACCCTTAATCTTAGGAACCGTAACCTCAGTAACTTTAATCTCAGGAACCATATCCTCAGGGACCTTAATCTCAGGAACCCTAACCTCAGTAACCTTAATTTTCAGAACCATATCCTCAGGGACCTTAATCTCAGTAACCCTAATTTCAGGGACCCGTACCTCAGTAACGTAAATTTTAGGAACCATATACTTAGGGACCTTAATCTCAGTATCCCTACTATCAATAACCTTAATCTCAGTAGCCCTAACCCCAGTAACCTTAATCTCAGTAACCATAACCTCAGTACCCTTAATTTCAGGAACCGTAACCTCAGTAACTTTAATCTCCGGAACCATATTCCCAGGGACCTTAATCTCAGGAACTCTAACTTCAGTAACCTTAATTTCAGGAACCATATCCTCAAGACCTATCTCAACAATCTTAATCACAATCATAATCATAATCACAGGAACCCTGACCTCAGTAACTGTAGCCTATTGAGATCCAAATCCAAATTCAATACATGAAATATTCTCCCAACTACATTGCCTATATATCTGTGCAATCGTCATATGAGAACTGTTAGTACTGTCTACTATGTAGACCATCCAGGTCACTGGTCACAGGTAACTCTAATTAATACTGTGTAACCCCAAATACAGTCTAACCATAACCCTAAAATCAGCAACTTTAACCTAATATCGCTTTACCTCAGGGATTTTAACCTCAATAACCATAATCCCAATAATTCTAATCTCAGTTATCTTAATATCAGTCATTATAATGCCAGTAACCATAACCATAGTGCACTGTAACATTAACTAAATTGCATCTCCAACCTTAATTTTAATAACCTTATGTTAATATCCTTAACCATATCTTCAGGAACCCTAAACACAACAGTAATTTTAACATCAGTACCCCATCTGTAACCTTAGTCCATTTATCTCAAACCTCAGTTCATCATGTCTAACCTTAGCACAACTGTCTCTAACCTCAGGTCACCTAATATTATTACACCTTTATTATAATTGTAAAATTAACTGAATATTTTACATGATAAATAAACTATTTCAAGGTGTAAAACATTGCTGTTGTATGGTATAAAGTGCTCAGACTCTCACATATCATCAAAGGACATTTAGTTTTCAGAATTATTTAAATCTGTCTACAATCAGCTAACAATTAGCCTACAATTACAGTAACATTTTTTTTTTTTACCTCAAATAGCATCCTATTTTTAAAAGGCTGTTTCAAAACTTAACATTCTGATGTAAGGAAAACATTTCAACAAGCAAATTTTGTTTTTTGTTTTTTCCAGATCACTCATTTATTGTTTATAGCACTTCTATAATCCTGTATATCGGTTTGCAGGGGGCCTGGAACCAATTCCATGAGACTTAGGGCATGAGGCAGGGTACAACCTAAACAGTCCAACCTAAACAGTCCAATGCAAAAACCTAAATTGTCCAATCCATGGACAATTTGGGAACACCAGTTAGGATAATCTGCATGTCTTTGGACTGTGAGAGGAAACTGGGGAACCTGGAGGAAACCCACCAAGCATGGGGAGAACATGCAAACTCCATGCACACAAAGATGGTAATCGAACCTGGCTGGGATTCAACTCAGACCCTGAAAGGTGCAAGGGGACAGTGCTAACCACTAAGACATGTGACCAGACCACTGGTTTATATATACTGTACATGTGCAATATATATATTTTTTACCTTACAAACAGGCTGCTTAAAAGAAATAGGGAGAATGGTGATCAAATCACATTAACATGCGAACTGCACATTGATACTAGAGCCAATTGTACTGCTCACTTGAATAGTGAATGCTTTTCAGACATGCCGAGAGCTACAAAGCCCATTGGTCAGGATGAGCCTGTGTGTAACCTAGAACTAAAACAAGTTAATTTAGTGACACACAATACAAATATTTTGTGTTTTTTTGTAAATAACATTGAATCATTTATGACAAACACTTCTCTTACTTTAAATCCATTCATATTTGACACAATAATGCCAACGATACAGAAATCATCAGAAACCATCAGTGTATATAAAGCCCACCAGTGCACTTAATCTATATGTGATATCATGACCACATGGTAGCATGGAAGGCAGGTTTTAACAGCCCACAGCAGCTGTGACCTTACAGCAGCCAACAAAAGGAAGGCAATGCTAAGACTCTATTCGCGATTCATGGGAAAGCCGCTGGCATGCCATTGTGGATAGCCTTCTGCTGAGCAAATAGTCCAAACTGTTCATTCCCACTCTTCCATTCTTCCCTCAGCACATTGTTTGTGTCCCTGCATTTCATTCGGCCAGGAGAAGATCGCTCAGAGAGCCGCTGAGCAAACAGTCCAGAGAAGAAGGCCGCCTTCCTCCTGCATTCCCAAGAGAGCTGGCATTTGGATTTGTGGCTCCAGGCTGTCAAAGAGACAGCACAGTTTATGCCAGGATGCTGAATTAATTGCGTTAAGCTGGGAAGGTTGGTCACTTTAATCACAGCTATTCTGTGAAATTGGCTCTCATGGATTAAAAGTCAAATCACTATCACCGTAAAGCTGGAAGGCCAACAGTTTATTAAGTAAGCAATAAAACAAAATGGAGCATGCTGTCATCGGAAAACAATGGCGGGTGGAGAGAGAATGATTTCTTGAAACAGCACATCTTGAAGTGTTTTATTAGTTATATACCACAACACTGCAAACAATTACAATGTACTTGTTTGTGGGTGCATGTTGTGGAAAAAAAAAGTTTCTGTTATCACCTACATTATAGCAGCCACAAAACATAATTCTTTTACTTTTTCCGGACGCATATATGCAAAAACGTGCAGCTTGTTACATAGAAAGTTCAACGTGGGTCTGTTCTGACGTGGGTTTTTTGTTTTTGTTTGTTTGTTTCTTTGTTTGTTTTGTTTTGTTTTGTAGTGAAAAGCATAAAAATACTGTAATTTATATCTGAGGCTGAAACTAGAGGCTCCTTCTAAAAAATTTTATTAGCATCCTCTTGTATCAATGATCATTGGTTTTTCTTTAGAACCTAACAATATTTTTACACAAATTGCATTATGATCACTCTAAACCTATGAAAATTTATTAGCTTTTCTAATCATCTTCTCTGGTATGGTATAAGAATAACAATACAGCCCTTTATGATTTCCTTTAAGATTGCCTCTATGTAGGGGTTTAATTCTTCCTCTAATAAAGCAGTGATGTTTTCAAACTACTTGGCATGGAAAGAGAACCTGCCACATTTATGAGCTCTGAAGTGGACAAAAGTGACGAGGTGTGATCTATTTCTTTTCTGCCACCCTGGTGTGACATTCCTGCTTCTGCTGAAGTCTTTCATTGCTGCCATTTACAGCTGGATGTTCAACTCGCACAAGGGTCTGTGTCAACAGCTACCACTGCATAGCCTAAGAGATTCAAAGCCTCAACTAGAGCCGACCCTCTGTGTAAAGAGAGAGTGAGCTCTTCAGTAGCATCTCCACTCACATGCCAAAAGAACAAACAGTCCATCCTGGCATTCATCAGCAGCTACTGGCATGGCTGAGGAAGTGATAATTTAGGGAAGAAATGGAAGCCATTGTACCTTGGTCAAACCTATAATATTGTTTACTATAACAAAGCAAACTTATCAGAAATGTATCATGTCTCATTCATATTAGTCAGTTTAGTAGGGTTGTGAATTATTGTATATGACATTAGTGGAAAAACATCTGCAAATGATGGCTTATTTAAAAATCGTTTGGCCACATTATTTTGAATATCTTGATCTATGAAATGCCCACCTTGGACAACCTGTTTTTCCAAAAAAAGATAGATAGATAGATAGATAGATAGATAGATAGATAGATAGATAGATAGATAGATAGATAGATAGATAGATAGATTGATTGATTCCCAAAGTAAATTATTTAAAATATAACAAATCATTGATTAAAATAATAATAAATTAATTTAAAAAAACATTATTTTAACAAATATCAAACATTTATTATAAGTATAATACTATATACACAATATACTGTACATATAGCATATATGTCATATGCATAATTTTGGATGAAACAAAGATAGCATTTATTTATTTATAGAAAACTCTGGAAATCATATAAATTTAACTCTTTGCTTTTAATATTTTTCAACCGTTACCCCTGTAGCCTATTCAGATGGATAAAAATGTTAAAAACAAACTGTAAAATTATGATTTCTTTCTTCTTTTTTTTTTAAAGGTACCATGTATGTGACAAAGTGTTTCCCTGTCAGGACGGCAGCAATATATATAATTATATATAATGAATAATAATATATATTGCTGCCTTTCTGATAGGGAAAAAAAGACCACACTCATCAAATTCCAGAATTATATCTTACTTTTATTATTTAATTTTTTCACAACCTCTCCCCATTTCTCACAATTTTGGTATCATTTGGTATCTTATTTCATTAGCAATTGCTACAGTTTTTTTTATTATTTATTTGTTTGTTTTTACTCAGCAGAACAACTCACTACATATTCTCAAGCTTCTTACTACACTTCTTACTAAGTGAGGAGCTTAATATATTTATGAATGCACCTAGTCAATGTTTTATGACACCAAAAACTAAACCACCCATATACTTTTTTGGCTTTAAAAGTTTGTTAAGCTGGAAAAAAGCAGTGGTATACCTACACAAGGTCAAAACTCTATTATATTTAAAGTTTCTTTCAAATAAAGTGTTGTCAAAGAGGCACATTCTCAGCAAAAATAAACTGAACATTTTAAATGCTTTAAGAATAAAAATTATAATTAATTGTTTTTTCATTGTTTTTTGTATAAAATTATAGCAGTATTTCAAGGTTTTTCTAAATGTAAAATAGATCTCAACTGTATTTTATTCAAATCCAGTAACTTTGCTTCATATTTCAAACAATTCTGAAGGCTACAAAATTCACTGAAAACCACCTACTCTTTCTTCATAATTCTGTTATATGCCAATGAACAATTCACCAGCATCCATATTCACATTTTTTTTTTAATGTATACAATCTGAAAGAATATTTTAATAGTTATAAATAGTTAATAAATAGACATTGATTCGACAATAAGGATATACTTCAGTGCGAAATTTAATAAAGACATCTTAACTACATTACATTCATATACACATTCAAAAATTCAAAATTATAAATTACAGTATAAACCAGACATAAAGTAAATTACTACACTCTCTTCTTCTTCTTTTTTTCATGAAAAAAAAACATTCGCGGAGGATTTGTATATAGGCTGCGTGTGAGGGATAATAAAATCCTGTCCAACATCTTGATGGAAGAAAATTACATTTCCTGTAGAAAGCAGTGGAAGTGGAAGATGCGTTCATGAAGCTCTTAAAGTAGAGTCGATTTTTTTAAGACGATTTGTTGTGCGCACTAACATTTGTAGAAAGATCTTTAGATACATAGTCAGTAGTTACCACATTTTTAATACGCGAACGTGTTTTTAATTGCGTCATCTGAGTTAATCTCCATCTTGTAATTTTTTTAAGTATTATTTACGCCCTGTTGGTGCACGCAGGAACCGGGTAATAAGAATACTCCGAGGGAAGGGATGAGGGATCCAAACTGGCCCGCGCTGACATCATCGGTGGCCCGGTCATTGGTGACCCGTATCCGCCCGAACAGTGCATGGTGTGCTCATAAGGCTTCATCATGTCCATTTTGTGGTGCTGCTGCTCTGAAGACATCAGGTTGTGGATAGAGAACGGGTGATCGAACGAGTAGGAGTGGTGTCCCGGTTTCAGGTGTGAGTCGTGCACGAGAACGGAGTGATGCTGAGAGAGAATATGAGGATGATGATGGTGATGATGCTGTTCATCCAGATGCTGGTCCTGATGATGATGATGATGGTGATGATGATCCTGTTGTTCTGGACTCAAAGCGTGAGTTTCTTTTACATCGGAGCCTTTTATGTCTTTAGTCGGAGAGGTCTCAAGTCGAGAGGATTCTTTGTCACTTCGCGTTTTCTTACCGGTTTCCGATTCTGTGGGTTTGTCTGCAGATTTTTCGCATTTAAAGCGTTTCTGTCTCCGCAGGTAGCAGCCATTTTCGAACATGTTTCCTGACTCGGGATGGAGAGTCCAGAAGGAACCTTTGCCAGGTTTGTCGGGTGATCTGGGTACCTTGAGGAAACAGTCGTTAAAGGAGAGGGAATGGCGGACCGAGTTCTGCCAGCGTTGCTGGTTCTGTCGGTAAAACGGGAACAGGTCCATGATCCATTGATAGATCTCGTTCAGCGTCAGCATCTTGGTTGAGGACTGCTGAATGGCCATGGTGATCAGGGAGATGTACGAGTAGGGCGGTTTGGCGTGAGTGTAGCTTCGTCTGTACGCTTTGGGATCGCGGGCCCTGCCGGTGACCTGACCGCACGCGCTCGAGTTCAGGTTCGGGTAGGATGCGCTGGCGCTAGGGGTCATCCCCGTACAGGTACCGCCACCAGGATGGCCGAGTCCGGCGTGCATGTAGGGCACGTTCACGCCGCTCGCGCAGCTCATGTAGGCGCTCATAGAATTCAGTCCTCCGTTCATGTTTCCACCTGCAGTGTAGCACTGTAAAAAATAAAAAAAAGACAGGGGAAAGAGTGAGAAATAGTATCACTACATTTAATGAAGTGCATGTAAAAAAATTTTTTTCAAGCGACTGTATTTACATTTTTCGTTCCCTCCTAAATTATTGATTAAAATGTATTGCTTTACACAACAATTTGTACACAATTATAATTTTTTTAATATAAAATTAGGCCTATTTTGGTTTTGGATAAATTTAAGAGTCAATTAGGAGACAATTTTAAGCCTAAAGATAAGACAATCAAATAAAGAAATAAAGGAATATAGCCCTGTTTTCAGGTCACTTTTTGTTTAGTTTAAGACTTCAAATCAATCATTCACCAGGTCATTCAATACTATTTTTTGAGGTTTCCTTTCTACTCCATGCAGTTTTATTTAACTCAAAGCTTAAGGTTTTATTTTAAAGTTCAAGAAAGAAACCTGATATTGCAGCAAAAAAACCTATGTTGAACGGAAATATGATTTCATGTTACAAAGAAACGCGAACAAATTCAATTAATAGTTCCATGTGTAAATTAAATAACAGTAAAAAAAAAACGATCATCATCTACAGGCTAAAACAAACACAACAGGTGCAATATTTTCTTTACATTATGTGAGTCTGTAGCCTGCACCTACAATAAGTATAGTATCACTACAAAGTATTTATGCAACGAACTTAGCATACAATTTAGAAATATTTCATATCCATCTACACAGCTAAATTTTAGAAAAGATTAAATTAAAAAAAGAAAAGAAAAGAAAAGCTTAAAATCAGTTTTAATTGATCCTTTGGTTTGCAGATATGCTCACAAATTATCCCAGTATTAGTAAATTGAGGGCGTCCTTGAAGCTTCTCCTTATCCTGTTGAAAGGTAAGAAAAGGCGCGTCGTGTGTGTGTTAGTGTGTGTGAGCGCGCGCGCGCGTGTGTGTGCGTGCGAGTGTTTAGGTGAGGATTCAGAGGTGGCTCAAGTCAATATTTGATCGCAAAGTTAATATTATCTCAAACCCAATATTGAACTGTTAGGCAAGAGCAAAATGTAGATAAAAGTGTACCCACCTCGGGCTCCGCGTAATAAGCGCTCCAGTCCGAGTGTTCGTGTCCCTCCATCTTCACGGCTCCGAGCATACCTTACAGTCCAAAAGACGCGAAAAAGTTCAAGCTAGAGAAAAAAACTAAACTGCAAAAGACCGGACAGGGACTATGACAGTTTTGTCTGCTTGGACAGCCGAGCGCGGAAAGGGAGACGCAGCGCGTGTGTCTCTGGAGCAGGACGCACTGGGACTGAGCGCTAAAGAGCTGATACACACTGCTGTGCTCTACGTCAGTGTTTCTCAACCCCACTGATCTCCTACACAGAACCCCCTCAGACCTTCTCTATCGCATGGCTCAGGTGGGCTGGGAATTAGACCAGTGAAAGGGTAAAACGGTGAAGGCTGTTCAGTGAACTTACATCGGAATATAATACATTTGGTGTCGTTTTGCAGGTCTCAGCTTCTCGATTGCAGATCCTGACTAACACACCTGAGTCAGACGTCCAGTCTTCCTGAAAGTTTCGTCTCAGTTATGTCGGATTGGGAGACATGTCGAGCAACACTTAGCAAAACGTATTAAAGTGAGGGATTTATAAAGTACTAATGTTACTACGGTCTTAGACTAAGGCATACGTAAGGGTTTGTTTGCTTGCTTGCTAGTGAACGTTCCATTTAAACGTGGATTTTCGATATGGGCAAACAATACCCCAGCCAAATTCTAGTCAATTTAGAAGTCAATTTTAACCCTTGAGGTAAAAAATCTAATAAATAAATAAATAAATTCAGGCAGCCTTTTGATGCACCACAGACAGCCCCCATATACGGTATGCACAGGCCACTTTAATAGGAACACCTGCACTTCAGCTCAGTCATACAATTACGTGGTAGCAGCAGAGGGCAAAAAGGCTGTTTCCAGAGCATCTGGATAGGTCATTAATGACTTTTAAATAATTGTATAATTAATTACTCAGTGAGACTGAAAATGGTGTGCAACACATAAAAAGAACCTTAAATAATCACATATTGAAACCATAGTGAGGAGAAAAGCATCTCAGAATGAGCATCAGAAGTGACATCAGGTTGAGCAAAAGTGACTCATGCAAATCAAGAACAAGAAGTGGGCACACTGAAATGGCACATTGAAATATACAGACTTGAAATGGACATTAATAAACATCAGAAGATTATGATTCTAATAGGGCAATATTCCTACCTATATGTAGTGTGTCAGAATAAATTAAGAGAAACCATTCCAGTGTCCACACATTTATGGAAAAATCAGTTTCTAAGCATTACTAATTTGTAATTCCATGTAGAATTTGTGTAAAATGTATTTAAGTGTGTTCACTCAGTAACAAAAAAATAATATTAATTCAATTGAATGTATATGGGTTATGATGCAAATCTAACAACTTATTAGTGGAAACTTGTAAGTTGGAAAAATTCTTGTTTCAGCGCATTAAGATATCTGTTGTTTTTGTTGTTTTTCTTTCTGTTGATGTTTTTTTTACATTACAATTATTAATGTGTTCATTTAAAGCTGAGTGTTTAACCTCATGTTTTGTTCTCTGTCTAAACACTTGAACAAAGTGTTTGGAAAAACACAACAACTTTTTTTCTCCTTTGGACACAAGGCTATAGCAAAAACACATTTTTCTAAATATTATTTAAAACGTCTTCCCCTACAATAGTGTTTGTAGTAACATTCCAACAATATTTTAGTCCTACAGTTTTTATGACCCCCAAAACAATGTATATCAAATGCAAATGTAGAAATGAGACCACACTCACTGAGTAGCTCCAATACACATTCCTTTAACTAAAAGGAGGTTTAGGGGATGGGAACGGGCCAAGTGAATGATCCTCTGAAAATCCCAGCTCAAAACAATATCCTGGAATCTAATCCTTAAAAAAATCAGCTGGTCATTTCAGACAGGGTTGTCCTTTTCTCAAGAATAAGGTTGCCAGATTTAGCATCTCTTGTTCTTTTTTTGTTTTGTTTAAAAACCGTAAAAATGATTTGTTTTAAAATAACAAATCTAAACATTTTAATAATAAACAACCTACAATAAACAAAAACTAAATTAAATCTGTAATCTGGACAAAAAATTTATATAGTCTTTCATGGGGATAATTTATGGATGGTTGTCCCCAAGCTCTGCCAAATATTTACTAATATTACTCTCAGATTATAAATTCCCTATAAATTTTTGTGTTTTTTTGTTTTCAAAGCACCATATTAAAGTTACCTGCCATTTATAGAGTTAAAAAAAAACATGTGTGTAAACAGAAGGGGGGGGGGGGATGAAGTGCAGGAAAACTGATCTGTGCAGGGCTATGATCAGAAAGCTTTATTATAAAACAGCTGATTAGCTGACTCTGGTGAGTTTAAATAGATAAAAAAAATATGGATTGACTGAGAAATCTCTGAATCCTATAGCTAATAAGATTAAGTTTTTAAAGGATCCTTAAATGTATTGCTCCATGTTTTTTTTTGTTTGTTTGTTTATTTTGTTTTGTTTTGTTTTGTTTTGTTGTTATCTGTGATATGCTTAAAAACCTTCCTGGGTTGTTCAGAAAAAAATCACTGCTTTATGTGAAATATTTTTAGTCCTTTTTTATGTGGTTGCATATTGAGTGTCTGGAGTTGTTGAGGATGACCACATTTTTAGTAGTTAAAAGATTAACAAAGGTTAGTAAGCCTACATGAGATGTGTAGTAGCTGATTAATAATCAATACTGCATGCTTAAGCAATGGCTCATGAAAGTATCATCACTGTATCAACATGAGAGAAAAAAGCCTTTATGAAAAATTGTAACTTTGTTTTCTGAAAAAGTAAACATTCATTTATCCATATACTAAAATGCAATATATGTGTATGTATATAATGTTCACCTATATTATAATAATGACAGGTAAACATTAGTAGAAAGATTATGGACTTGGATGACTGTATCATCTAAATTCAGACTCAACCAAGTGAGCAATTTTCTGCTTTTCTGCTTTCACTCAGGAGACTTTACATTACAATTTTCTACTTGACTTTATGTCTCGACTAATTGAGGAGACTAAATTGTGTTGTTATTAATTCATCCGATTTTTCAGGCCTCACAATAATTTGTTGATACTGTGCTGGTCTCTGACCATAGGAACTGTAAATCCCATTCCCTAGAATGGGGTCAAGCATTCCAACTATGGCATATTCCTGCTTCAAACCCAGTGATCTCGAGAAAAGTTTTAGATCTACTAGATCCAATGATCCTGACTCTAAACAGGATAAAGCAGTCACTGAAAAAGAGTGACTGTTAGAGGATCAGCCTAACAGACGATGTGTATTACATTGCATTCATGTCTATTCTCATGAACGTCTTGCGGCTTAAAGAGAAACAGTGTGAGGTCCTGAGCTGAAACGCTGAAGCCAGCCAGCAGATCAGTGACAAAGCCAGTCTGTGTTTATTTACCCAAGCACACCCCTACAAGATCCCTATAAATCTGGCTTCTACAAGCTGACAGATAACAGGGCAGTTGCTGAAGGGAGCCCTGCATGACCGCCCTCCAGATTAGTGTCCCATCAGCCTCCTGCAGCTACAGACCAACACACCTTCACCTCCTCCCTCATATGGAATACAATGGGTTAGCTGGGCAGAAACAGTGGCCTCGTAGGGGGGCATTTAACCCTCGCCTAACTCACACACATACATAAGCCACACACAGACATGCATAGGAGCAGTTTTGTAGTTTGGGTTAGGACATTTCTGGAATTTCACATCACTAATTCAAGGTGTTACAGGTACACATTATCTATACAAACTGCATATGCTGGTAGAATTGAGTACAACAGAAACTTTATTTACACAATCTTTGAATTGAAAATTTATATTATTAAAAATAATTCATTTGGGGTTGCTCTGCAGTGTGCATCTAGCATCATATGTGCTGCATCTAGTTTTATATATATAAAAAAGAGTTGAATACACTGGTCAAACTAATTTAAAAAATGTAAATTAAATATTCCTGGTCACATGATTTTATCTTCTTTTTTATTATTTTTTTTTTACCAGGGAGTGATTTTATATTCTTGCTTATCTGGTTATCTGGGATTGGAGCAATTAGTAGGTTTGAGGCAAGGCTTAAACTCTAGCCCTGGTTAGTTATAGCTCTTTCGAGCTTTTAACCTCATTAACATGCTTCATCGAGCAAAAAGTAGCACATTACAGCAGCTCACAACAGCAACCATTTTGATTCAAAAAAGAAATAATGGTTTCGATGCATTTTTTCCAGAATTATGTAGTACTGATGAGTTTCTTTTTTAAATCATGACTATCAGCTTTATTGTCCAGAGATGAGATACAAAGCGGATCAGAAAAATTCAACTAATGTCAGCAGTTTCAGGGGAACATCTAATCAACAGGAACACACCTCTGAGAATTTGGCCCAACTTTTCCCAGACTTTAATATGTTTCCTTTTCATACTATCATATTCATACTGATTAATTAGTAATTAATATAATGTAATTAAATATCATATTAAATGACAAACAATATACTAACAGTTGCCATGCTGTCCTTGTTAATATTTCATTTCAGTTATAGTTATGCAAAATTACTCAATATGACTTTATGTTCAATAAAAAAAAGTTAAAATATATATATTTCATATTTATTATTTGGGGAAATGTAGCAGCATAATTATTATTTATTTATTATTATAGGAAATGTATAAGATTAATGACTGTTTAACTGTACATATTTTGTCATGCATGCTACCTTTATAGGGAGCTAGGTGACTATTAAAAATGGTATCAACAATATTCATCCTGTGTGTCCTATATGTGGATATAGTGTACATTTTTAAAGATGTAAAGTACATTATTTACCCTTTTTATTGTATTATTCATTGCTTGTCCTGTGTGAGGTTGCAGGGTCCTGGAGCCTATGCTGAAAGAATAAGGTGGGGGAAACCCTTCATGGCCTTCCAAGCCTTCATAGGGCACAGGTGTGCACCAATCATACACTGTGGGCAGTTTGGGAACATACGTTGCTTGCGGGGGGGGGGGGGGGGGGGGGTAGGGTGTGTCTGTAGCTTGCGGGAAGCAGGAGTGGCTTGGTGGCTAAGGTGTTGGACTGCAGACCAAGAGGTCCCCAGTTCAAGCACTGGAGGTACTGGGTTGCCAGTATTGGACACTTGCAAGGTCCTTCACCCCCAGGTATTGATTCTATCAATTAAAATAAATACAGTACTTTATATATTAACGAGACGCAGTAAACAGGAAACGGTGGATGAAGGCGCCCCCTGCTGGTTATGTCTTTCTCTCACACATTCACTTAGAAATCATTTCCAACACACCAACATGGTAAAGGTCTATTTTGTCCGCATGTGAAGCAGATTGGGTTGCATTCGATAAAATACAAAACTCTTTTGGTTTAATTACCATATTTTTCAATTTTTATAATAAATATTTATACATTGATTTGGTGTAATGTAGATAATGAGCAGCGCTGTCAGTCGGGAACAGTCGCTATAATGTTAGACAAATGCTGGCTTGGCCTTCTGACACCAGGGAGCAAATGAGCACCGTCTTAATTATACCGTAATTAGTGGCATAATCTGTGCTATTATGAACTTTCACATTCAGCAGATTGAATGGAATCCAATCCTGATCCTGATTCAGCGTCATAGTGTGTGCTAGTAGACTGAATTCCTGTATCTGAACGAATCATTTTGGATATTCACGTATGAATACTTGATTAACACTTGTTACACCTGTACACTTGTCTTCAATTTCTGTTTTACATTGGTACACGAAAACCATATAAAATGCATTAATGACATTTAATTTAATTCACAATCACAATGACTGGGTGTGTGTTCCTTAGAAGCATAGCTCTTTTTTCCTATTACTTTTCCTATTATTAATTATATTGCCCTATATGTGCCCCTCTAATTATTATTCTTTTTTAAATACTGCAATTTATTTTCTCATCTGTCCCTTAAAATCTTTACTAAATTTTTTCACGCTTAAAGAATAATATGCATCAAGACCAGTTTGGATTATGAGTTTTAACATTTATGTATTATTATATAGGATTTTTCATTCATTATTAGAGAGACTAACCCATTCCTGTTGACTTTATTTTGTAGTACAATGTGTTAATTTATTAGATGCTCATGAATAAATACTTTTCTAACATTTTTAAAAGATTTTTTGTGAGGGAATTTTTTAATACAAACCATTTAATCAGTGCTGACTTATTTTATGTTTTAGGGAAGGTTTTACTCATACAAATGATGTGATGTTATACTGTAATTTCTCTTTGCTTTTTTTTTTTTGCCTTATGAAATTATATTTTTGTGCAAGAGAAACCTCTGTTGCTCCTTTAAATCAAATTTTGGGAGGATGCTATCTAAAGGATTTCTATCATGATAAGCACATTTTCAGCTCACTTTACTGAGAAATGGTCAGGATCTTTTCCCCCTCATCTTTAAAACATTACTGTGAAAAGCAGCCTGATGGCTGAGATGGTCACTGTCAGATACTGTTGCCCCATCATTTCAGTCAGAAAAGAAGCTATAACTGTCACATCAAACTGTTACTGCTGACTAGTTTGCACAACACAGATAGGTTTGAGTTTTATTTGCCTATCAGTTGGTAAAATATTAACTCCGTAGTATATGGAAAACAAACTTTAACCATGAAGGTGTTTTGAATTTTTGTTACTTAAAATGCATCAGAATGCATCATGCATTTCTGTTTGCAATGTCAGTTCCCTGGCTGATGATGATGGGGAAGAAAAGCCTCCACAGAACTTACTAGGAAGTCACACAAACTCAAAATGGAGTGGGTTGTGATGGGTTTTTCCTGCTTTTTTATGGTGTTGAGCTCAGAGTTGTTGGTTTATTTAGAATTTATTTTATTTCATTT
Source organism: Clarias macrocephalus (assembly GCA_011419295.1). Lineage (NCBI taxonomy): Eukaryota > Metazoa > Chordata > Actinopteri > Siluriformes > Clariidae > Clarias > Clarias macrocephalus. The sequence continues at coordinate 84,919 of JAAGKR010000171.1, forward strand.
ACTATAACATCACTCAATCACTCATCATCTATACAGCTTTATCCTGTATAAAGGGTAGCAGGGGGCCTGGAGCCAATCCGAGGAGGCTTTGGGAAAATGGCAGGGCACACCAATGGGGTGCCAATCCTTCGCAGTGCACACACACTGGGCAATTTGGGAATGCCACTTAGATTAATCTGCATGTCTTTGGACAATGAGAAGAAACCGGAGTACCCGGAGGAAACCCACCAAGCAGGGGGAGAGCATGTAAACTCCATGCATGTAAATCGAACCCAGACCCTGAAGGTGTAAGGCAACAGTGCTAACCACAACACTACCGTGCCACCACTTATTATATCATGTAAGAAACTGAAATTGATCTCATAATAAAAATAAAATAACTAAATGTCACTCGTTGTGCTTTTATGTTTGTTTGTGTCGTTGTAGTTAAGTTTAATCGTAAAAAAATTAAGTGAACTGAAAGTGAAAATAAATATAAATAATAATAAACCAAACGATAACAGAGTTAAGTTTGTCCTTTACTGCTCCCCGTAGAACCAGCGTTCACGTCTCGACTTCGATACAACACCGGAAGTAAATATTTCGCCGTACTTTATGTTTGTTTTTTCCACCCGTATTTCGGAAGAAAAGAAAAAAAAAACACATCAACCCGATTCAGGAGCACGAATAGGACGGTGAGTTCAACTGTCTAACGCGTTGTAGGAGGAGCCGGTAAATGTCATAGCCAATCGGAGCGTGGGAGGCGGGATTTGTCGGAATACAGGTGGAGAGACGTTGAACGTGTGTGGCATCGGGCAAATCAACGAAGGTGAGACATTAAATACTTACGTATTTAATTTTACATTTAGCAAACACATTATTATATAACTATCTTTGCAACAAACAAATGCATAATACGAAACAAGTGAAAGCAGGTAATTAGGTTGTATTTGTATGTTTGCACAGTCTGCCTTGTATGTTATGTTATTGTTTTAGCATGTCTAACAAATCATGTATAACTAATTTGATAATCAACAGACACTGATAAATTGTGTTAAATCAAGAAAACATTCCAAGTCACGACCACCACATTATTCTAATCACATTTTTTTCAAGTCGCAAAATATTGTTGTTCCCCCAAATGACCATTAGATGGCAGCAAAAATCGAATTAAAATTTTCCATGTCAAAAAGTTTCGAGATTAGCATGCCACAGATTTAGTCGCTTTCGCCATACATCCTCCCACAGACACCTTAAAAACTGGCAGTAGAATGCTATTGACAGTCTGGTTCCTGTGGACGAAATTCTCGATGAACACGGCTCCGAATGTCTAAAAGGACGATGAGCATGTACTTTTCATCTCAGGGTTCTACCCATACACCCAAGTTTCGTGACCGGTAATGATCCTCGTCGAAGCTCTTGCTGATCTCTCATCTCTTCCAGTGATGTTCTTTCACCCGTGATGCATGTGTGCCCCTCAGAACACCTCGAACAACTCATTGCAGCATCACAATAAACTTACCAAATCATGTGATACGTTTTTTTGCCCAGTGTCACACAGAATTTCACATTTGCTGTTTTAACTTGCTGTCCATGATGAAAAACTCGACATGGTAATACACATGGTCAGAATAGCACCAGATTCACAGCTCCCTATATACACAGTACAATGTCTTTTGGCACACCAACTTATGAAGGTCGTGCTCCCTGTGACTGTGTGCAGGCTTGTACTGCCATCTGGTGGCGTGTTGAAAAACTAGTCTCAAAAATCTTTTATATCACCTCGTAACTTGTCTAAACTGATGAATAAACTTGATAAATATTAATTGTCTTAAGAATAACTTTGAAGCAGTAAATGTTTCCGTGATAACCAGGGGGTGGCAGGGTCACCTGACCATTCAGGCCACCCTGAATTTTTCACCTGAGTAATGTTACATATGTAATATAATGTGATTATAATGTATTTGGTTAAATTCTTTTCTCTCCATTTCAGATGGCCCCCAAAACTATGGAACCTGTGGCCAGGAAGATCTTTAAAGGAGTGCTCTTCCTAGAGGTGGCTGGTGTGTTTGCAGCCTACGGCCTCTATTACAGAATGAACACAAGCCGAGGTGATGTCCTCTTTCTGTGTAAATACTTCAAGTACATCATCATTGGAGTCAGGTGAAATCAGATCATAATTGTTTTTTTTTGTTTGTTTTTAAACCCACAGATTTCAGACTCACGATGAACAAACGCTTTCCCTCAATTCTTGAAGGTAAAATGGAAAGTGCATAAGATGAACTGAGCCAAACACAGACAAGGTCACAGTAGCGTTTTTTTTTTCTCTCTCTTTTTTTTTTTAATAAAACCAATATATAACATATAAACCAATTATTTTATCTGCATTATACTGAAGACATTTGTATTTTGGAGCGCAAGATAAATAAGAGGATAAATCAGAATTTCAGGTTTCATTTCCTGATATTTACATTTAGATGTGTTTAACTTAGAACATGGCATGTTTTTTATGACCATGCAATTTTATGTGAGTAAAAATGCCAGAACAGTATTTAACACTTCTATTTAGTCCCATATGCCTTGCCTACAGTAACTGCATTGTTCTAGTGACCCAGGACATCATTAACCTGTTGCATTCTTCTTTGTGGTGCTTTTTCAGATTTGTACAGGCCACAGCTTTTTAAGTTATTTCATGTTTTTTCCATTTAGTCACCTCTTCTGTTGAGTTAAGATCTAGTGATTGATTTAGCCAGACAAAAACTTTCCTTTAGTCCTTTTGCTGTCTTGCCTTTATGTTTTGGGTCATATCATCTAGCTGCATGAAAGATTTCTTTATTTTCATGAATTAGCTTGGATCCCACTCATCCCAGTGGTTCACCAGAGCTTCGATACCATAGAGGTAGAAAGTTCTCAGTACGACGGAGCCATGATCAGACTTCTGTAAATGTCTCTCAATTTTACGCCTTCATTCACCAGACATTTCATTGCAAGTCCCGGTTTGTCTTGAACACCCCTCGTGTAAATGCAGGGCCTATGTCAGGAAACTGGCTGTGGTGCAGGAACGCAACCTTAAAATGTTTATTACAGTATAAGACTTTGCATGAACATATGGTAAAATTACATTTATTACAAAATGCATTTTTTACATGTTTAGACAATTTTGTCTTCACTTCAGAAATATGCCAACAACATGGCAATCAATAACAAACAAACAGAAGCATCATTTAACAGCTCTCTCTCTCTCTCTCTCTCAGTGTATTACAAGTCCAACGAATGGGCTGGGAACTATGGCATCCGGGAAGCCGATCAGAACACGTGGTCTACTAAGCAGGAATAGACACTCGCCAGAGAGTCATCACTTCTTCCTGCCTACGGTGTTCTTTTTACCCAATCCACCTTTCCCAAACTGTTTCCTCTTTTTGAACATGGCCTTCTTCCTCCTGAGACTCTTAACATCACGTCCTCGGATCCAGTCGTCCCGCTGAACCTCCCATTTCAGCTGTTTGACGCCTGAAGACGAGAAGCAGAAAGACAGGCTGCGTTTAGGAGACTGAGCTCCCACTCTTACCAGAGCATATAACTGTTAAAGATTCAGTATTTGTGATTATTTAAATGCAACAGTTTGTGGCTTCACCCTTGTGGAGGGATCTGGCTGGCATCTAGCCGAAGTAGTAAAATAAAATTAATTTCAAATCTATCAGCTGCCTGTTATTCTTTAAAGTACAAAAAGCATAAATAAATACTCACTGGCTTTGTCTTTGTTAGCCATTGCGTTCAGGCCGGTGTTGTCGAACTTGATGTCTGAATTTTCATCCAGCAAATCTCCAAACTGAACATGGAGAGAAGGAGAGAAGTAACTCAAAAAAATATATATTATTTGTCTTTTTTTTTTTTTTTACTACTCAACATATTTTAATTTCATTATTTTGCCCCTCTTTACTTTAATATTTAAATAACCTTGGGGTTTAAATAACCATGACCAAACAGTCATTCCCATAACTGAACCAGCTTAAAATGTGAAAATTGTCTGCAGTCCACCTAAACCTTTAATCACACCTCTGATCAATAAAGACTTAGACAAATAAAGAATATCATGATCTTTAAATCTTATGGCTTTGTTTTATTGGTACTGGTTACTGTAAAATCTAAAAACTTAATCACAACTTTTTTTTAAATCTATATACAAAGATAAAATCTTTTAATTTATTTGTTATATATGACGTCTCGCAGCCCACCTGCAGTACCCCTTTCACACACACTTTGGGAATCACCGGTCTACAACAGCAAATCTATACATATTATAAAACTGTAAAGCTGGCGTGTCTGTATGTTGAATATATTTGCGAAAAAATTATTTGGGACACAAGATGATCGAAGATGGTTTTTGGAATTTTTGTCTGTCTGTTTGTGCATCCATCATGTAAAATCTACTGAACGAATGGAAAACATCCATATGCTATTTAAAAAATGTTTAAATCATTAGCTCATCTCAAAATTCAACAGATGGCGCTGTACATTTTTTAATATGCGCTTATAAGTGTGCCACTGAAATCGACTTAATAAATGCGATCTCACGCTTTCATTCTGTGCACTTCATGGTAACGCGTACAAATTTTTGTTAATTCCAAAATTCAGCAGATGGCGCTGTACATTTTTAAAACATGCTTATGAGTGTGCAATTAAATTACACGCGAGCGAAGTCGCCAGCACATCTAGTCTAAGTAGAAATACGTTATCCATGTTATCCATTGATTTAAATAAGACACTGCATTTTTCGGCAAATTGCTGTGGATTAAGAGGAATAATACACTCTAGACTATGCTTGGAATAGTCCACCAATCAGACTCAATTTTTATCCAAAAGGTCTATTTAAACCAGAATAATATTACCTCTACAAGTCAAGCTTATAATATAAAGTTGATTTGGGAAACATGCATTTTGAGTTAACAAGCTAAGAAAATGTGGATGTGGAGATCTTTTACCTCCTCTGCTGCTGCAAACATGGCCGTGTCATCCATCTTTCCTTTCTTCCTCTTGCCTGGCTTGGAACCTAAAAAAGCACATGTTCGTCATGAAGAGACAATGCTGCACGGCCACGCTATTTTCGGTTATGTTTTCTCTAATATAAAATACCTCAACGTTTTCATTAACAAAACTGGGAACTGTTTATTTTTGTTGTTGAACATGCTCAAAAAATGTGATTTTTGTTAAAAAGCTTATCCTGTAGAAAAGATTGGGAAACAAAATAAAACAGTAATCCTGAGGTTGGACCTCTGGAATTATTCTAAATATTGTAAACAATCCATCAATTATTTCACAGTCCTCATACTTATTTAAGCATCTTGGGTAATCACTGTAACGTACATTCTTCTTTTCCAAACAAATCAGATAAAACTTTGTATTTAGAAACAATTTGGAATAAAGTGTCATAAGTTTTTTTTTTTTTTAAGGCTCACCAAAAGATCCAGCAAAATCGAGACGCTCTGATGCCATCCTCTTGCCTTTTTTGCCTCCTGTACTGCCCCCTGGTGGCTCATCCATGTCCTCATCAAAGTCTACGCACAAGAATAACTAATTATTAACTGCACATGCTTTGCTAAATAACTGCTTATAATACTACTATGTTTTGCAAGTATTTACACTGAGTTCCCCCCCTGCCCAAGCACGCCACCATAATTTTGTGGGGTCAGAGTGTCCAGGAGACATGGGGAAAATGACACTCAGTTTAGAACCTGATCAATCTACATAAGACCACAAACCCTAGGCTGAAGCAAGGTCCTGGTAGAATCAGGTTTTGCAAGTTTCTCTGTCTCTTCTAATAGAAAGCACGAGACTTGAATGTTCATTTGCAATAGCATAAGGTCCTTAAACATAACGTAACCAAAACTGAATTTGCTCGAGTGGCCCCGTCAAAGACCAGTCCTTAATTTCACTGTTCCCCACATAATCTGTGAAGTGGGGCTGTTTCAATACATATAAAAAAGGTACTGCAAAACAGAACTGACAAACTCACCATTGAAGGCATCATCGTCACCGTCACCCTCCAGCTCCGGTACTGTAAAATGCAACATATACAGTAGCTTTTAGCATCAGTATAAGTATACATGTACCGGATAAATAAACAGCGTGTATTGAACACACGCACCTTCATCGTCGTCGTCTCCACCGGGGTCCATAAAAGCGCCGCCATCTTCCTCCAACTCGTCACCAAAGTCTTCCGCATCCATGCTTCCCAAAGAGAGCTCTTCGTCATCCAAGTCATCATCCGAGTCGAGATCTGAATCAGAGACTTCCTCAGATGCCTTGCCTTTTTTGCTTTTGCTCTTTACATTGCTGTAAAAAGAAAACTGTTGTGTCAATTTCTTTAGAATAACCACACACTTCCCAAATAAATAAGGAAACATGCGACGATTTTCACGTCAGCATTTTAGTGATTAAGCTTTCTATTTGCCGGGAATGTTGTAAACATTGTAAATGTAGTAAAAAAAAATTTTAGACAAAAATGATTAAATCTGTCCTCTAAATCCACCCTGTGCATATCTTTTCTGTGGGATTGGAGCAGACAGACTGGCCTTTGGTCCCACCGGGCATGGACAAGCCTTTGGTTCCCATAATCCTCTCACCAGTTTACTGGTATATAATTGACAATCAGTGCTATTCAATTAACCTGGCGGTGGTGTTAAAGTTATGGCTGACTGGTGTACAAAAATTTCTTTTGTTGATAGAATAACAATATATAGTACATTAATATACTGTACGTTATATAGATTGATATTTTATTTATTTATATATTATATAATTGGACAAAAATAACTTGTGGTCACTTACCCAGCAAAGTCCAGGTCATCATCTTTAAAATCTGTGAAGTAGCTATCACCCTCAAAATTGTCTGGGGGGAAAAGTATTACACAGCACAGTGAAAACATTTCACTAATTAATTTAGAATTTATTACTAATGTTAAAATGCTTAAACAATCAGAGAACAATCATGTTCTCTGTCATATTCATTCTGTTTTCTGTTCAATACCAGTGTATTGGAGTGGGGCTACTTTTTTTCGTGGCCCGCCATGTATAACTGCAGCAGTGTTTGGTACTCAGAGGAACTCTGGCTTTGATAATACATTTTGATATGAATTTAATATTTTGGGGATTTCTGTTTATATGCCTAACACATTTATATTCATTTTAATGAATGTATAATCAAATGAAAAGAAGTATATCAATCTAAAGGTTGACGGTAACCTGCCAGATTAAATCTAGTATCACGGTGTAACTTTTGATCATAAAGTTTGCGCTTCCTTACCGAGCAGCCGCTCGAACTCGTCGTCATCGACGTCCTCCACGCTCTCCGCGTCCTCTCTAGAAGGCTTCTTTAACCGCTTCTCTCCTTCCTGCTTTTTAAAGAACCTGAGTATTGAAGTGAAAAGGTGTGGAGGCTTAGCTGTGAATGAATGCTTAGCGTTTGTTCACAAACTGGAAATGCTGATTTAGCAACAGAGTTGTGTACAACGCGTTTCTGTAATCTAATTACTTTTCCTGATGACGCAGTAATGTAACGCGTTACAGTTTAAATGCATGTAATTTGATTACAGTCAACAATGGCAACAACATTACGTTACTAGCGTTAAAATGTAGTGTTTAAAAATTAAACAAAATGCTTTTTTTTAAATCACGTTTTGCGCGGCAGCATCAGTTAACGAGCACGCGCTTTAATCAATCGTCGAGCTTTGTTGTTTAACGTTTGATGTAACGAACGATTTCGCTATTTTTGCATGTGCGGCAACACAGGCACGCCGACACGAGGCGAGGTCTTACGTATGGTGTCATTTTATTTGGAAAAAAAACGGGGAAGGAGAAGAGTTAAAGGAGGGAGTAGGGGGGGGGGGAATTGGAGGATTTTTAATACGTAGAAAGCGCGAGATCCGTTAACTTTAATTATCGCCAGCCGTCACGACCTTGCGGCCTCGCCCATTCGCGCACCTGCAGAAGGGGAGGGCGCCTACGTAGGGAGCCTACGGAGTGAGCGAGGAGCGACAACATGTTGAGGCGCGCGCCCATCACACGCGCACGTCGTGACAGATGTTTTCAAAGTAACTGGAAAGTAAATGAATTAGTAATCTGATTACTTTTTTACATGTAATAATCAGTAATGTAATCAACTTACAATTTGAAAGTAGTAATTAGTCATTTGTAGTAGATTAATTTTTTTTGTAAATTCCCCAACACTGTTTAGCAAAGCAATTTAATTAATGACTACTAACATACAATACTTTGCAAAAGTCTTTCAAATAGCTGCTGTAAAGCAGAGATGTCTTAAAAAATAATAATAAATGTGTACTGCTTATACTTTACTGCTTTTTTTTTTTTACACATTAACTAATAAAAATATATACATACATGCATACATACATACACACACTTAAGTAACAGAATTTTTGACTCCAAGATGCAGAAATAAATTAGAAGCAGACTTATGATCCTTCTGAGGATCACGATTCTCATTCTGAACTTCGAACACAAATAACTGAGTGTCTTTTTTGTCAATAACACACACCTGTAGAAGAACACCTCATCGACAGGAATCTGAGTTTCCTCTCTGGCCAGATACTCCTCAGAGTTTACTGTAAAGCAGAAAGAAACACGCATTACCATTAACACCTACACATATTCCGTATATATTTCATATTTCCAGGTAACTGTGGCACTCACCCGGTAGTGAGCGGATGTTATTCATGCTCTGTTTGTGCTTCGGCTGCATTACAGTCGTGTCTGTGTTCTCTGAGACAAAAGACGGTGAACATTTCAACAAAGTATCTGTGTGTTTTTGTGTCAGGAATCAGACAATGTGCAAGTATATTTCTCTTACGTTTGCCCTTGGTTTGTTTGGGGTTTCTGAAGACAAACCGATCCAAGAACCTGATGAGCGTGAAATCATTCAGAGGATCGCCCGAGTACTGGATGTGCCCTCCCTGAACAAAAAGTGTATAAAGTTAAAAATAATACTACTAATAAATTCTGCAATGTGATAATCATTCACTATAAATCACTTCAGTGAAATACTCTCACCTGCAAGATGGTTTTGGCGAAAAGCGCCACAGACGGGTGGAAATGATCAGCGAGCTACAAGAGGCGGACGTACAAACACGTTAAAAAAGGAAAGGCAGATATTGTCAGGTTTTATGTTACTGATAACTCAGTTTACTAATTTGATTCTTGGGAACACAAACTTTTACATTCAAGAGAGACAAACTTTTACATTTGTTGGTCAGATTCAGAGCACAAATAAAATATGTAGTGCTGTAAAAGAACATGATTACCTGTAGGATACGTCACGATTCATCCCTTACCATGAATCCATTTACCTGATTCATTCCGTTCTGATAATTTCCCATTATTTATTCCAGACAATCGTTTTTAATGTATATTATTTAAGCAGGTTTTTTTTAAATCAGAAAATGAGCCATTTTTAGTTTATCTAGTGTCCAAGGGATTCCCTTATATCAGATTCCACAATAAGAAACATATGAAATCTGACTCAAATCAATATGGCCATATATTTCTTGGTATGATTATTCCAAGAAAGACACGTGTCATCAATGAAAATTAAAAAAATTTTAATTTCTAAACTTCTAAAATGAAATAACTAGTGCACATATGTGCTTTCAAATAAACATAGGATTTGGTTAAATTCCCATGAATGGTTTTAGAGCAGCTGTGGATAGAGGAGAAAAACTGTGATGATGCAGACAAACAGTGAGCTCAATGTCTCAACTACGCTTCATTGGCAGGACAAAGTGTAATGCATACCATATAATCTGTAGTATAGAAATGTAACATCTCTTACACTTTCTGGCAAGATTGTCCAAATTACTTTATTAGAACTAATTACGATGCTTCACGTTGTATTGCCAACCCTTACTTTCAAGGCATACCAGTCATATATATATATTAAAAAAAAATTTTATTAAATAAATCTAACCTTCTGGAGCTCCCAGAGTGTGCTGTGATTCGCTCCACAGTATAAAGGGTTTCTGTTAGCTGGGTCGTACACCTTCAAATCCTGACCACCTGCACAAGAACCACAGCTTATATTAGATTAGTTTATCTTTGGGAAATCAGTGCAACATTATACAGTAAGTGACACAGGGTACTGATACAGCGAGCAATACAGACTCATACAGCCAGTGGCTATGGGGCCTATAGTAAGTGCCATTAAATCGATATGGCCAGACACCAAATTCTATGGCGAGGGACAGCGTGGTTGTACGATGGGGAGCAGCGTGACGGTCCGGGACACTGAACTGTACGGTGAGGGAAAGCGTGATGGTCATGGACACTGAATCGTACGACGTGGGACAGGATGGCGGTGAGGGACACCGAATTGTATGGCGAGGGACAGCATCATGGGCAGGACACAGAATCATATGGCAAGAGACGATGAAACATTCGGTGAGGGGTACCTAATTGTACGGCAAGGGACAGCATGATGGTAAAAGACACCAAATTGTACAGCGAGAACCAGAGAGACGCCAGGGGCACCAAATCATACAACAACAGACAGGATGACGGTGAGGGACACCGAATTATTCTATATAATATATAAATATATATTTAAATATTCTATATGGCTGCTTTACTTTTATTACTAAAATTTCATCATATCAATAAGATCAGTTAGAGATTTATCCATCAAATCTTACCTCATCTAAACAAAAACTGTATGTACAGTATAGAAACGGGAAACTATTTTATTATTTTTCAGTTACTGTACATTCCGCTTAACTCTAAATGTTCCACACCATGCCACGTACTGTGAGTAAGACTCAAAAAAAAACAAAAAAAACACACATCATTACATGCAGGAAAACAAACTCGCACAGCACTAAATAAATCACAGCCCACTTACCCTCCATGTTGGTGTGATGTACCCATGATGCAGCTGCTTTGTTCTGCTCATGCTTGTCACTCTGGCCCTCTTCAATTTTATCTGCATCCACAAACCTTTCTTCATCATCGCTGTTGCCATCATCATCCTCTCCTTTAAGGTCGTGAAACTTCTCCTCATCATCATCCTGATGTGTTATTAAAAAAACATGTTAAGACGTGCACGGTTCAGGAACAGCATTAAACAACCCTAAATTATGTCCTTACCCCTTCTTCTAGGAGGAGCTTCAGGCCAGGTTTGGCCTTCATGACCTCGGACACGAGGAAGAGCGCTCCGCAGGCGAACGTCGGGCTCTGCTCGCAGCTCACCTGGAGCAGCCTCTTGACGAAGGCTTTGACGCGGCGCAGGACGATGTCGGCTTTCAAAGACTTGTATAGCAGGTTGAGGAACATGCTCTGTCTTGAGCTTACCGACAGGCCCGGATCCAAGAGCTTCCTGTAGAAAAGACAAACACTTGTTTACAATTGGCCAATTTATATGCCTGGGCTACTGACTTCTTCACCTTTATTGAGTTTACTTTATTTGGAAACAAGTCCCAAAATCTATTTGCCATAATGAGCTTATTCATTCTCTAGTGATTGCCTAATTAAGTCAAAAACCTCACTGCCACTTACTTGTAAAGAGCAACGTAGTAACGATCCGAGACACTCTGCTGAGAATCCATAACCTGAAAGAGCAGCATGAGGGCCTGCACGGCCGTGCTGAACCTTACAATATGCACCACTTTAAACAGTGTGTCCAGCTGCTCGCGGACCGTCTCATCTCCGGCCTTGGTGTACGGATAGGCCCTGTTCACACCGCTCAGGAGAGCGCCCAGCATCTTAGACTCCACGTCCTTCTTCTTAACGCAGAGCCGGAAGAAGCTGAAGTAGACGGTGATGAGTTTGGTGGCGAGTTCGGTCTCGTCGTGGCTCAGCAGCACCTGGTTGAGGAAGCACGCGGCGTAATACTGAGCCTTGGCGCCTATGTTGGGTCTGAACATCAGACGCTCGACTTCAACGCACACCACCGATTTCATCAAGGGGTGTTTGTGGAGTAGCGTCTCCAGCAGATACGAGGCCTTAGAGGCAACTTTGTACTCAGGATCTCCCAGTTTGTTGACGACGAGCATCAGCAGGGCTTTTTCCTGCTCGGGTCGGTTGCAGAGCAGCTCGTGGGCTGTGGTCAGCGATTTCATTTTGGTGGCCAGGACAGTATCGTGAGCCAAAGTGTCAAGAGATGTTACAAACTCGGCCAGCTGAAGCTTGAGAAGATGCTCAAAGTACCAGAGGACAAGGCGTCGATCTCGGACATCTCGGTTTCCACTAGCACGCTCCTCCAACTTGTCGAACGGGCGCTGAGAGAAACTCCGGAGCTTACGATTCTCTGGAAGCAGATCGGACAGCAGCAGCTCCTTAAGCGTGTCCAAGGCCATGAGGCCTTGCCTTCGACTTCCCTTCTTCCTCATCATACCGATCAGGCTCTCGATGTGCTCCAGACAGTGGACAGGAGCATCCTGGATGAGCACCGTCATGGCTGCCATCCTGTCCGCCAGAGTCCCAGTCGAGACAACGCTCTTCATCCAGACTGTATTTGCTCCTTTCTGTAGATTCTTCTTGTTCTTGTAAAGACTCGTTTCAGCCTCTAGCAGCTTCTCGGCCAAAGCCTTATACTTTGAGACCAGTAATTCATCCTGAGGAGAAGTGTTGGTCTCAGAAGTGTAGTCCACATCGTACCATTTTCCTCCAGGTTTGACCAACAGCACCTGCCGGGGGGAAAATTCAAATAGGTCGGCTTCCTTTTGCTTGGCCTTTTTGCTTGTTTTTTTGACCTTCGTCTCAGCTTCTTGCTTGGCTTCAGGTGTCTTGCTGGACTCCACTTTAGTGCCTTCTTTTGTCTTGCTCTTCTTTTCCACACTGGGTTTGGAGGGTTTTTCTGCTTCGGGCTCATCCTCGTCATCACCCTCAATAACCTGCTGGTCCGAGTAGGACCGAATTCCCAGTTTGGTGATGAACTCTTCTAGCTCTCCATCCTCTAAATCATCGATTGCACCTTTTTTCCCACCATTTACCAGCTCAGCGCTGTCATCAACTGCAGTAAGCATGACATAGTCCGCCTGGAAATAAACCAAAATGAGCAGATTTTAGGTCATTTTATTGTAATGCATTTTATTGGTTGTATAGTACACAATAAGAGGGTGGGAAGACAACTGATGTTAGTGGAGTTGTGGAGGAGGCACGAAAACCCTTAATAATAAGTTAACATACTTATAATACGTTTACTGATCGAAAGGTTGGGGGTAGCTCTGTAGTTAAGGTGTTGAACTATGGACCAGAAGGTCACAGGTTCAATCCCCAGAACGCTACCACTGTTGAGCATTTGAGTATACTGAGTCGCATTGGGCCTACCAGGAGACTTAACTTACATGGCGAGGTAAACCCTAAACAGGGTGCCAGTCCATCACAGGGCACACACACATGCTCATTCACACAGGATGATTTGGGAATAAATGTCTTTGAACTGTGGGAGGAAACCAAAGTACTCAGAGGAAACCCACCAAGGATGGGAAGAACATGCAAACTCCACACACGCAGACCCGAGGCGGGAATTGAACCCGGTCCCTGGAGGCGCAAGGCGACAGTGCGAACCACGTAGCCGAATGTCAGCGGCCGCACTCCACCCGCATCCTCAAGTTGTCAAGTTGAGTTTCGAGACATTGGAAACATCGCTGTTTCTTTATAATCCTACAGGTGGCGCACTCTGAACTATTTACACTTTTTCATCCACTGTGGTAGGAGTGAATTATTTGCTAAATTTGCCTAGAAATAATAATTATGGCAGATGACGTGGCATAAAATATCTGCTACTCCGTAACAATGTAGCTTTTTGTTTACTTAAATTTTAAGTTAATAAAATGATAAACTCTTGTATTTGAAGTTAGTTGGCTTTTAAGTGAGAAAACTAATGTTATAAGCATCAGGTTGCATTTAATTACCCAATCAACTTTTTTAAAAGGTTTAAAATTGTGATAAAATTTTAGAAAATGCTATATCGAATCTGGATATTGACAAAATCGTGATACTTTTAGAATCGCAATTTAAATCGCGTGATATCGTATCGGGAGGTGACTGCCGATAGCTTAATTAATGAATTAACATACACACACTATTAACGACTGTCACTGGTCAGTTACACAGTTCAAACAATGTTACAATTGTGTTTTACAGACAGTTAACAGAACTGCGCAGGTTCCCACGTGGGGCACAGAGAGCTGGGTAGAACGTTACCTTAGTGCCGCCCAAACGCAGCACATCATCCAGAGTAAACTCGTCTGCCCCTTTCTCATCTTCATCACTCCCGGCTTCATCGTTATCGTTGCCATTTTCAACCACGTCGTTTTCATTTTGCGCAAACTTAACCGATTTCTCAGCTCGCCGCTTGCCTGTCGGAGCCATGCTGAAAAAAAATCAACACGCCACGGCTGTGCTCCAAATCAAACTCTACTCTTCATAAAGTGCACGAGGGTAGCGCGTGAGCAGTGTGATTTAACGCCCTATGTAGTGCAGCTATCTAGATAGTAAAAAGTTATTTGAGAGCGGTGGTTGAAAAGGCGCAGGTCCTTCAAGACCAAAAGTTGTAGCGCTTTATTAAGTACTTGTTAAAAAAAAACAAAATGTACGTGTTTATATTATTATAATTACCTATTCTTTAAAAATAGATAAAATGTTTTTAAACTTTCTCACTGATAAAAACGTAAAAGAAGAGTGTTGTGTTTTTATGGAGTAATAGGACTTTTTTACGACAAGGGTCAAAGTAATACGTCTGAGTGCGCGTGCGTGTTAGAGTAGCGTTCTGCCATTCCCTTTACATGCTTCTTGTTTGAACTTAACTTTGCTGTGTTATAAACAATAAGAGTATATGAAGGGTGTTTTATGTGTTTTCTGATCTGTAACTTTTTTTTGGGGCAAAATAATAGCAGAAGAAGCATTAATGTTAATAAAAAAACAGCTTTTAATGACTAAAGAGCTGTTAACAGTAGTGTTGTTTAATCTTAGTATTGATTCATCAGTAATACTGTGTGCTAAATATATTTACTGAAGAAATGCGGACAATTCAGAGGATGATCAAGATTAGCAGGACATCAGTACGCTTTCTTGCTCCGTCAGTAAATGGTAAGATGGTTTTTATACCCATTATACCCCTTATTACCCATTTACTACATGCAAAGACTGCCATAACATTATTATTATTATTATTATTAGTAGTAGTAGTAGTAGTATGTAGAAGTAATAAAGCATATAATCTTGATTGAAATATTAAATTTAAATCTGTTCCAGCACAACAGACCTGGCCACTGAGCCGAAGCTGTTCCAGCTCCTCGTCAGACCAACATTCTCCTAATCCCTCCATGCTGAGGCATCTGGCGTCCAAAATAACAGCCACAGGTCCCATCACGGTGGCTGAGTACATGCGTGAAGTCCTCACTAACCCAGTCTCGGTAAACTATAGTACTCTCGATTAATCACAAGACATTAGTTCATTTCATCCTGTCCTTTAATATCTCAGGTTCGCTGCACATTTAAAGCGACTGTTTCAAGCTGCTATTGTTTCTGTTGTCACCTTTTCTTGTTTTTTTTTTTTTTTTTTTGTTGTAATGTTTATAACATGTGGTGTTTTATTCCTTACATAACTTCTGCTTGTGTAACTTTTCATCAGGGATACTATGTGAAGAATGACATGTTGGGAGCTGAAGGAGATTTTATCACGTCACCAGAAATAAGCCAGATTTTTGGAGAGGTTTGTGATTTACATTCTTTTCATTTCCTAGTTTGAGTGTCTCAGAAACATAGACATGAACATTAGTGCTACAGTACAGTTTGGACAAAAAAAAACATTTGCACAGTTTTTTCTTTTCCTGCAGATGTACTCAATCAGCTTTAATGCTGATTCTGTTTTCTGCTTTCAGTAAAAGAAACAATACTTGCTCAAAGCACATTATTATTATTATTAGTATTAGTAATAGTAGTAGTATTTTAATTAACTGTCTTTAAATTTATATGTGAAAGGAAACAAATACATCATGCCTATAATGTTCCATCATCCAAATAAAATTTCTGACAAGGTTCCATATTCAAACAGTATTCATGATGATGTCATATGTTTTGTTCAAGGACTGTCCGACAAAACATATGACATATGACATAATTTTGTTCAACTATGTGTCCCAAATTACATTAGCAAGTCTGGGTCACATGACTGACAAACCATACTGGCAAATATACAGTATACTCAGCGGCCACTTCACTACCCTATCTCCATTAATTCTTCATAGCATAGATTCAACGAGATGTTGGAAACATTCTTTGTAGATTTTGGCCCATGTTGACATGATAGCATCACGCCTTTGCTGCAGATTTGTTGGCTGCACTTCTTTGATGCAAATCTCATTCTCTATTGGATTGATATCTGGTGACTGTGGAAGTGAAGCTGTTGTCGTGTTCAAGAAACCAGTTTGAGATTATTTTAACTTGGTGTTATCCTGTGGTCATAAAGGGATGTACACAAACCGCAACATGTAGGATGTGGCATTTTCAACCATGTTCAATTGGTACTAATGGACCCAAGGTGTGTCAAGAAAATATCCCCCACAGCAATACCTAAATGCATTGAGTTGCTGCCATGTGATTGGCTCATGAGATATTGGCAGTAACAAACAGGTGAACTAGTGTACCTAATGAAGTGGCTGGTGTATATATGGGAAATATTTCGGGTGAGACAGACGTCCTCATTTACTATTTGGTAAATAATTATCCGCTTCTGTGCGGATACATACAATGACATTCTCTCTCTCTCTCTCTCTCTGTAGTTGCTCGGTATCTGGTGTGTGAGTGAGTGGATGGCTGCAGGAAAACCCAAAGCCGTTCAGCTTGTAGAACTCGGACCAGGTCGAGGCTCCCTGACCAGTGATATCCTGAGGGTAAAGCACTGCCTGCTCTGTAGCCATCTGTATTTAACCTGATTACGTATCATGCTGATACGTAATCAGCATGATACGTTAATCTATTGATTGGTTTTTATTATTGTGGTCTTTCTTTTATTTATTCTCTCCTGTAGTTTGTCTGTGTGCTCATCATAGTGTTATTGCTACTCAAAACCTGCTGGTGTTAGAATGTCCTTCTGCTGGATGCTTTGGAATTCGCCCTTGGGATTCACATCCATCCATCCATCCATCAGTAGAACAGTAGAGGGCATCACTGAGCAATTTGCCGTTTCCTTTACCCATGCATTGTTCTTTCATCTGCTCTTGATAAGGGGTTGCCACAGCGGACCATCCGATCCACACATTTGACTTGGCACTGGTTTTTACGCCGGATGTCGTTTCTGACTCAAGCCCCCTTTTTAATCCAGGCTTGGGATCTGCAGAAAGAATGCAGTAGCCTGGGAATCGACCCAAGGCTTTCCTCATGGCAGACAAGAGCCTAATGACGAGCCTTTATTTATTAACAGATGAGGAGAACTGAACATATTTTAAAACTGGAGCCCGCACAATGTTATTATAAAATCACACTTGAATGAATAAATGAGTGAACAATATGCAACACTGAAGGCCACGTATGTTAAACCACACAGTGACCTACTGTATAAAAAGCATCTAATTTAAGGCATGAACCAGTGAGAAACCAGTGAAGATTATCTAGTTTAATCGACATAATTTAATTAAATTTTATTTTATTTGAAGAAATGAGGGCTGGCTTTATACTTTTGCACAATGTTAAATCCCTTGCGTGGTGTAAAGTGAAATCTCAATGATTTTTAATGATCACATGTACAAATGTGTGAAGTTCCAAGAGTTCTCTGAGGTTCCTGCACTATAACAAAAAGCTTTAGAGAACATCTAGAGAAAATCAAGTGTCATTGATGATTTTATACACCCTAGGCCTGACAGGCTCTTAATGTCTTGTCTAAGCACCAGCTTTAATAAAATGGCTGCATTTTTTCCTTTTTACATTTGTTATATACATATAAAATCCCTCTATTTGGTTGTCAAGACCAGCCTTTGATTTCCCCTATGTCATGCTTTCTACACTAGGTTTGTCATGCATTGGCCTGTAATCATTATGTGATATATAATTATCATTATATTCAAATCAGGCTTTTTTTTTCAGCATTAGTGTGTGTGTATATATGTGTGTGTCTGGTGCAGGTCTTCAATCAGTTGCAGTCAGTTCTGTGTGGAGCATCAGTGTCCGTTCATCTGGTAGAAGTAAGCCCAAAGCTGAGCGAGGTCCAGGCTCACTGTCTGGCTGGAGACAACACTCAGGTGTGTGTGAGTGGTGATGAGTGTGTGTACCGCACTGGGACCACACACACCGGAATTCCTGTGTCGTGGTACCGCAGGATAGAGGACATTCCCAGGGGTATGCACTAGCTGTGTGTGTTGATATTCAAGTGTGTGTGTGTGTAAGTATGTGGGACGGTTAGGAAATTCCCCCTGCACCAAGAAAGGAACTGAAAATAGAAGTGTATAATGTGGCAACCAGTAGATCACATTGTGTTTTCATTAAAAAAATAATTAATTAATTTAAAAAAAAAACTTTTTTTCTGTAGTTTGTCCTTAAAGAGACGAGACTGCATTTTTAAGAGCCGTAAAGAACCAGACTTTACGGCTCTGAAATCTAAGAATTATGGAAAAACTCTTGATGTATTGCTCTAGTTCTTAAAAAGTGTTTAAAAGCGGTATAGACGATGTCCCAGTTTGACTTGAACACCCTTCATAAATATGGTCAGTTCATTATAATCTGTGACTGAAGCCAATATTTGGTTCTGTAACTAATAAGTTATTTATCTCCAACAGGCTTCAGTATATTCCTGGCTCATGAGTTTTTCGATGCTCTGCCCATTCACAAGTTTCAGGTAAACGTTACGCAGTGTGTGAGTCAACTTTGGAGGAATTGAAAATATTGTGACTGTAAAGGGTTTTGATGAGAGAGTATACAGTATCAGCATTTCTTCATCACTGTTTCGTAGAAGCACAGATTGAGCCACTTCACGAAACCGCCGGTGATTTGAGTGTACATGACGAGTCGGTTCGAGTCGTGCAGCCGCTAGTCGTTCTCCATCAGTTCCTTATTTACATATCGTTTACAGTACATACACCACTCTTATTTATACAGGTGGTGAGATACTAAGCAAATAAAAAGGAATCGATCAGCAGGCTACTGTTATCTTCCGTTAGTTCCAGGAAAAAAGCGAATCAGTGAACACAGTTTCAGAGAAGGAAACGATGGTACCTACCGTATACTGTAGATTTATCTTCTGCAGGACTGATTTTTATTATGATGTAGTCATTATACAGTACCACACATAAGTTTGGATCTATTTTCTACATTCTAGACCAATACTGGAGATTGCAAAACTGTGAAATAACGCTTCTGGAATTATGTAATTAAGTAACAACAATAACAGACAGACAGTTGTTATTTTAAGACATGAAGGTCAGCTGTTCTGGAACAGTTCTTGCAAGAACAGTGTTGTCCAAAACCATGATGAACTGGATCTCATGAAGACCTTCACAGGAAGGCAAGACCAAAACGTAGCTCTGCTGCAGAGGAGAAGTTCATTTACAGTCACCAGCCTCAGGAATCACCAACTAACCTCAAACAGCACCTCAGATTAGAGCCGTTATGAAGGATTTACAGAGCATTAATAGCAGACATTAGTACAATAGTGTATATGATTATAGAAGTGTGGTGATTTTTTTTTAATTATTATTATTTGTCTGTTTTTTAATTTTTTTTATAATAAAGAGGACGGAGAAGGGTTGGAGAGAGGTGATGGTTGATATCGACCCTGAGAAACCTGATAAGCTCAGATTTGTGGTGTTTCCTGCTCCTACTCTCGCATCTGCGACACTCGTACAAGTAAGTAGGCAAACTTCAAAAACTTTGCATTGCAAGCTTTTATTTGATCTAATTTTGGTTTTAAGGGTTTATCGTCAAATCTTCTCTCACCATCCATATCCTGCCTTCTGATTATCTGAGCATTTCCTGTTTTGCTGCACTTTGAGCGATCTACAGATGTTGCACATCCATTTCTGTGAATGGGTATAGAACATCAGCCTGTCAGTTCTGCTAAAATGTTCGAAATATACGGATATTTTCTCATGGAATCAGACTATGCAACATCTGGATTACATTTGAGGTACTTATTTGATTCATACATCAGAGAAGTGTTTGAGTTGGCAGTGTTTGTGTAGCCTGCCAGAGGCTTACATCATGCGTGCATGCCTGCTTTAAAGTCATGCCTCGTGGGTTAACAACAGGAGTTTGCATGCCAAATCTGACCTCATGCAATACCGGTACGCCTTCCATGTGGAATTCGCCCCCAGCGCTTTTCATTGTAAGGTTTAATTTAGATGCTGGATGTATTGGCAATTGGCAAAGTGTACCATGGCTGTGGGGCGTTCTGATTGGCAGGTAGGTATATGTGGTGGTCTCTCTGTATCACGGCATCTCTAACAGAGTGTTAAAAATCCTATATTAAAAGTAACTGTAGTTGGGATCATAAAGTAGATTAATTAGAAGATTTTTATTGAATGGGAAAAAGACTAGGATTAATATAAACAAATGATACACGACTAGGAAATAAAGAGGGCTGGCATTGCCGAACATGGAACTACATGGAATATCATTTGAGATTCAAATCTGGATAAATATTGGAGTATTAAAGGTAACAATTAAACTTGGGTTCAGATAGAAGTCGAGCTTACTGCCACCTTTGAGCCATCTTGTTTTAGTGCATTCCAGAGAAATGTGAGCTAATGCCCAGAAACCTTTTACATATTTCTCAACATAAGCAGAGATAGTCCTCAGTTCAAATAGGGGAAAAAAACTATTATGTGGGAATAATGTCTATGTAAGAATATTTTGAAAATAAGTGATTTATAATGCAGACAATTTATGATCTTTACAAGAGCTTAAACACGATTTTGGGCTGAGACACGAGGGGCTTTTGGCAGTATTTTCAAATTATTAGCTGTATAAAGAGTTTTAAGGGAAACAGAGAACAAATTATGATAATGTTTATCACAAACAGCTCAAAAAGCGCCTGGCTGGCGAACCCTTTATATGGCAAATGTGAACATTTAAGAAACATCTGGGAAAGCGATCTTACGAACATACAAGAAGATAAGTGGGAAAGCGTAGTAACAGGGGCAGGAAGCTCAGCAGAAGATAAACTTCCACAAATGGGAATTACAGATGATGGCTCTTGTTGGAGGTGTGAAAAGGAAGTGAGGACGTTTCTACCGTTAATATGAGACTGTTGATGCGTTTCTCCATTTTGGAAGCAAGGAATAAAAAGCATTGTTGAGTGACTGCAGACACCAGTGCCAGCGTCTCCACCAATTATGTTTACTAGGAGACGCGTCCCTCCTTCCACAAAGCACGACCAAGCACTGGCAGGCTTTATTGGAGCTGCACAGATTGTTCTTCAACATTGGAAAAGTTTGGCTGATGGGATAAAATTAATGACTTTATTCTCTTTATTTGAATGTTTAATAATAACCATGAGAAGTTTTATGAAGTTTTTGTGGTGTATAAATGGAGGGAACGTAATGGGAAACAATCATTCCACATACTATATATATACTGTAGCCCTCATGCACATACTTTATGCATAGAAACATACTGTATGTTTATATGCATGTTTGATATTTAGATTTTTAATATTTGTAAATTAGTCTAGTTGTTAAATGACTTAGGAAAGACTCCAGACACACACTTTAATTACACACAGCATTGATTGTGTAACCACACTTGGATTGAAAATGGAAAATTAAGATGAAAAATTCTCACTTTTACTAAAATTCCGGTGCATTCAACATGTCAGGAGTTGTGAAAAAATGGTTGCTAGACAACAGAGGTATGCTTTTAGCTAGTTTTCAACCAGACATAAAATCTGTCTTAATATCCTTAACCGTCCTCCCTTTATGGTTTTTCTTCATTTCATGTTTTGTGTATCTTTCCTCAGGCGAATGAGCAGCGGGAGCACGTGGAGGTTTGCGCAGAAGGCGGAGTCATCGTCCAGAAGATGGCCAGTCGGGTCTCGGAGGACGGGGGCGCGGCACTGATCGCAGACTACGGTCACAATGGAACGAAGACAGACACATTTAGAGTGAGCGTCCTGTTAATGAGTAGTCCATTCAGTTTGAGCCTGTGGTTCAGCCAGGTCATATCCACCCTTTTCCCTTTTAGGGGTCAAATGTCCTTGGGTGATATTGATGAGCCTAATTCAATCCATCTGCCTTGCAGACAAAGCCTGTGTCTGTGCGCATGTGTTTCTGTAGAAGTAGTTTAGTGTAACATTACATGGGTTTTATACTTTTGGAAATAGTGTACACACAAACGACTTGGAGTTATCAGTGTGCCTTTATCACTATACACTATATGCTATACACCGCTATAAATATGTAAGTACAGCAGGTGTGTATAGATTATACAAAATACATACATTTTACCTAATGCAATCTGCTCACAAGCACATAACATGATGCATACGTTTGTTTCTGATGGATGCCAAAAATTCCTTGTGATCATAACCTAAGACTTCTTTTTTTATTTTTATTTATTTTATTTTTTTTGTCCCCCTTATCGAAGGGTTTCAGAGGACACAAACTCCATAATGTACTCGAGGCCCCGGGCAGTGCTGACCTGACTGCAGATGTTGACTTTAATTATCTGAGGACGATGGCTGGAGACGCAGTGGTCTGCTTTGGACCCATCACACAAAGAGCCTTTCTCAAGAACATGGGCATCGACACACGCCTGCAGGTCAGGATGAACTGTCGCGCACACAGACAACACACTTCGTAATGTTTTATACTTTAATGATGTCACAAACTAACTGTAAGCAACACACACAGATGTGAAACATGGAAACCGCCACGGACCAGTCAGTTTAACTTTCTACTGGATGACTTGAGATATTACAGTAAGACTGATTCAAGTGGCGTTCAAGTCAAACCGGGACTTGTAATTAGATTTTTACATGAATTAAGCCATAGAAGTGGTTGCCATTTACAGAATACTTCAAGCACAGTATGATGTTAAGTCGCAGTAAAACATACGCAGGATGAAAACAAAACATGTTAAAGAAACCGTAAACAAGGCTGTATAAGGTGGTTCAAAGCCTAGTGTATTTGAGTGGAAAAGTTTATCCATTAACTGTCAAGGATCAGGGGTTCCAAAGTGTGGAGGAGACGCATCTGTCTGTAGGAACTGTCCGGACATAAAGAATAATATAACGATATTGAAGATTATTAAATCAAATTTACTCCATTTGATATTCAGCCATTAAGAAGATTTACTTTTAGTAAGTTCCTCTTGGAAATTACATGTAACTGCATTACTTATAACACATTCTTTTTTTTGTAATGTGTTTCATTTTCCAATATATGATTTAGGATAAAGCATCCCAAATTCCTAAAAAGCTAGGAAATGAGAAGAAAATTATTTCACTGCACTGTAAAGTATATGGGTTTCTTTTTCTTTCTTTCTTTCTTTTTATCTTATTCTTTTATAGTTTTTTTTAAATGGATTTTTCCGCCCTTAAGTACATAAAGTCCAAACAGTATTTTAACAGTATTTCATTTATATTTGTTTTAATGTCCATCCATAAAAACATGACCTCTGTGGTCCTTCTCAGGTCCTGCTGAGAAGCTGTAACGACTCTTCCACCCGAACTCAGCTCGTCCACAGCTACAGCACGCTGACTGATCCGGATAAGATGGGAAACCGGTTCCAGTTCTTCTCGATGCTGCATCCCAGTCGCCTCGCTCAGCCGGAGGAAGAGAAAGGAGTCATGATGGAGAGAAGAAGGAAGGGCACGGCACCGCTCCCTGTTGCTGGATTCAGTGAGCTCGGAGTAAACTGAGCCAGCTCGAAGCCCAGCGTTTCTCCACCATGATGCTGTTTTAGACTGCACATTTCTGTAGTGTCCTTGTGTATCAATCCTGACAAATGCTATACAGTAAGGAGAGTCAGATGATGGATTATATTTGCTAAGTAAATGCAAGAGACTGTTTAAAAATTTATGTGTATTACACCGTGCAGTACATAGCCTAGTCAGAACTCATGGTTAATTTAATATGCGTGATTCTACTGGATTTCAAGTAGTGTTGTGTTTCTTAAAATGTAGTTTGTGTAAAATCCTGATTTGTTTCATGCATTGTGTCCATGTTGAACAGAGCCCAGTGTCTAGACTTAAGTGTTTCTCACCAGACAATGCCTTCATAGTGCAATCTAATTTAGCCGCCGACCAATTTTTCTAAATTAAATCATGTTTTATAGAGGCCTTTAAGCGCTTTCTGCATCACTAAACAATGAATCACTGAAAGCTTATGGCAAAGCATGCATTTCGATTGAGAGCACTGCACTAATGTGGCAGGGATAGAGTGAATCAAAAGCAAGGCTATAGCTGTAATCAAATACTGTAGCCATGAATGAGGGAGTGAACACTTCTGCTCTTCTGTTTCGTCCATCAACGTGATGAAAAAGAGGTCTGAAAATCATAGAATGCAGGCAACTTTCCCCATTTTTCAGCAGTTCACTGTGGTCCCACAGATATGCACTGTTTTTTTTTTCTTATTATTATTATTTTCTTAGAAAATCAAACATTTTTATTTTTGTCAATTGCTAAATTGTTTGAATATGACCTGTTTGGTTGCAACCTGCTTATCTAGAAATGTCCTTTATATTGCCATTTCCTGCTCAATACATGCGTAACACTTTGTAAAGCAGCAAACATGGTACAAATAGCATGAGCTAGTGCGATTACTAATAGAAAAAGAAAAAAGATCTGGCCTCCGATTGGCCGAGCTTTCTCAGAGGGGAGGGATAAGAGGTACTTAGTGCTCCCACATTAATCGCGGCTCTACAGCCAATCAGGGGCGTCCGTGAGCTCGCGCAAGTGGAAGAAGCGAATAGCGCTGTCCTCCTGTGTTACTCCGCCCCCAACGGTGCGTGAGCGAGCAGTGCGAAAAGATGCGGTCGGCTGACGTCACGTGGTTCGGAGGAAACACGTGATAGTCTTCGGCCCTCCCGGCTAAGTGGTTGTAGTAGCCTTAATGTAGGAGCGCCCCTAGTGACGTGGAAGAATCGGACGCGACTAAATTAGGTGGAAAATCGGTGGAAAATAATAATAAAAAAAGATCTGGCAAAGAATGCTTGAACACGGTAGTAGCGGTTTTTAAGTAATATTTTGTGGTGAAGGAAAGATCAAAACTTTTCATCCAGTAATGTATGAAGATTACGTACCTACTACAGACAGAATGGAAAGGTCATTGTATGTCAAAGTGTATGAAATGCCTGTAAAAATTAAGCCGACTGTGGTGTATACAACATAAAAAATTAAAACATAATTTCATGGTGATGTACACATTGGGAATGTTTCCTGTACAATAGAAAAAATTGTACTATAAAAATATATTTTAATAGAAAATAGGTCTATTAAAATCTTACATTAAACAACAACAACATATGATGCAAGATTTTAGCTATACTGCTACAGAAATATAGAAATAAAGATTTTTTATCATTAATGCATATTTGAGGGGTGTTCAAGTCAAACTGGGACTTTTGGTTGTGCTGAAATGTTATACGTGTAAAAAGGTTTATTTGTCCATATATATTCTCTATTATATATATATATATATATATATATATATATATATATATATATATATATATATAAGTGTTTCAATACAGTAATGCTTGGATTTCATCAAAATAGAAAGTTTTCCCAGTACGCCAGAGCCATGATCAGACTGCCTTCTTTACGTCTGAAACGCTGACCTCCCAGGCACTCCTTTAATGGCCCAACCATGTGGAAATCATTTGGAATGAGATCAGGACTGTACAAGGGATTTTTGGCAATGACTTCAAGTAGTATTTGTGAGTGTGTACAGTTCCCACAGACAGATGTGTCTCTTCTACAGTACCTTTATACTATATATTATATTATAAGTATTTTTTTATATATATTCTTTTCTGCAGGGATGTATTAAAAAGGATTGTTCATAAAATGTGTTGCAATATGTACATAGTGAATCCTATACTTATACTTAAAATGTTATACTATCATGTCGCATAAAATTCTACACACAAAATCTTCATAGCTGAAATGTCCACTTAATCCTGAAATTATGGATAATGGTAAAATAGCCAAGGCGTGGGCTTTTGCCAGGTCACGTGATGAGAGAAATAATCGCAGTGGATGAGAAATGGGTGTCCCCGGCTCCCTCTGCCTTAACGAGGCCATGTGGAGCCACCACATCTGGTAATCATTGAGTTGGAGTGGAGTGGATGGGGAATACAGACTCACACACACACACACACTACATGTTGGATTATGTTCTGACAGGAGTGGCAAACACCCATGTGCCTCAAGCAACAGTAGCATTTAAAAGATACGGTTACAAATCAGCCGTCAATACAGAAAACACAAGAATAAATATATGTATTTATATGTAAACCATCCAGCGGTAGAAACAAGCTCTAGATCTGTCTTGTATTTCCTTAATTTGAGACCAACGAATGAATCTGGTGCTCTAAAGTGAAATCAGCCTTTACCTGACACACATGCATATACTGTACTCTGATTACAGCAGGCGGTATTCAGTGGGTTCATTTCATAACCGCGGTCCTCTTTACTCATTTACTCAGCATGAAGTAACCACAGGGCCTTGCTGCTCTCCACTGCAGAGGCGAGTTCACTTTAAAAGAGCTCCGGCGCAGGCATATTGGACTGTTTAAGTCTCATTTACACTCTGTTAGCACCTCATTGCTTTAAAGTCTGAACTGTGTGTATAAAGACAAGAACGATCGCTGGTGTGTTTAATCACAAAATGTAAAATATTCTAAAGTTCTAAAATTGTCAGTGTGATCCTTCTGTCTGACATCTAGTTCATTCGAACTGTCCGTGATTTGGTCCGGCTGGAATTTGGCTTCACGTTTACCTAAAACAGTCTGCTGTCCTTTCTACATGGACTGTTATTGTAGTAATGATATTTGATTTTTAAAAAATTTAACTTTTAGGAAATCCTGGCTTACACACCATGACCTGTGTATCTGATTAGTATATGTGCACTTATCTAAATGCAAATAAGCCAAAACACGGGGTTGGTGCTAAAAAGTGTCTCATTTACAGTAGGTGAAAAAATTATTTTCAGATAGCATCATATAAGACCTTTTTTCATAATACTTAATGCTTCTTACTCCTGATCCATGCTTTGTTTTTTCATATGCATACACATATATATTTTTATCAGCTAAATAAATTGAATTCCCTTTTGTCCGTAACATGTTTGAATTAAAATCTGTCAGTAATCTTACTTTTCATTCAGATGAAACTTGGCCCATTTAGATGTCATGTGAAAAAACATAAATGCAAAATTTTTGTTCTTAAGCTTAAAAAAAAAACAAAAAACAAACAAAAAAAAAAAACAGAATGCTTTTCCGGAAACTGAAACAATTTTTGCATATGCTTCTAGTAGTTTACACCAATTTTACTATCAATACTCGTAAAAGAAGTAATTAGCATTTAAATTATTATTGTTTGAAGACAATAATAATGGCTGACAAATGGACATTTTTGAAACACATAAAATAATTTCTCCAAAACTTCTGAAGCTGGCAATTGTTAGTGAAGCAAGATCGGTCACTTCCATGTTGCATCAGAACAAACGTCAGATGTAGCTGACACACATTGGCACACACATTTTCTGTATTATATGTATAACATAAATAGAAAAATAAAATCAGCACCAGTACTGTGTTTTGGCTGATTGGATAATCTTGGTAAGAGCATGTAAAAAAGCCAGATTCTGAAATATTCATATTATTTGCAAACAATAGCGTGTTAGCTAACTTGATTAACACATGCACCAGTATGTGATTGGCTAGTGCTGCTACGATTGACACGAAAATTCACCCCTCCTCCTGAGAGCGCAAAATTTTAACTCACAATCTTCAGACATGTTTCTGTTGCGCCACTTGGAAGCATGTGCGTGCGACTGGCCGATCACCAGTCATGACAGATTTAGCCGAAAAACCTCCTCTTTTTAAGTAACCATTCACACTTAGGTATGACAAAGTTGTACAGAAGAAAGATTTTATTAGATATGTGAATATTAAAAATATACAAAACAATGACTGCCGCCAGTCCAGTGGCAACATGGACTAACAAAGATTCTCAGGATCACGTCATTAATGTTCCATGCTGTAAAAATATGGCGGTCTTTGTTAAGTCCACACTTCATGTCTCCCCAGCATATCACATAAACTTGACCTATGAAAATATAGGATTCTCCCAAACTTTCTCATTTTCCCCCCAGTGAATTATCCAAAGCATATTTAAGATCTTCTGTGATTCCCTCTGAATTCTGCTTTATCAGAAAATAGTTTTCAATGGTTCCCATTTTAGTCACAAAATACAGAGATATTAAAAAACAGCATTAAATTCCCATAATTCAAAGCAATTAGAGATTTGCTGATGAAATCTCGCCAATCGAACAAAAACAAAAAATTTAAATACTCAAAAAGATGACACCACAATTGTGTCCTGACTGCATGGTTTGGAGTTGATGTTTGCTTCTTTAGCTCTATACTAGGGCCACAAAACTAATGTTGATGAAAGTTTTTTAAATGTTTGCAGCAGATATGCTTCTGACACACTAAGACAACAAGAACAAAAGCATATTGCAGAGATTAAATAGATAGCAGTAGTCAAATTTCTTCCTCATCACGTAGCACATGATGTCACATCGGGTAAGCGGTTTGGCTTTATTTGAAGCCTTTAGCCTTGAACGTTAAATTACATTAAATCAGAAGATATAGTTCACATTTATTGGATTTGCTATTTTTTATGGAAGAAAAAAATATTCGCATAGTTCAGACTTAATTTCATATTTAAAAAAATAAATAAATAAGTCGGTCACTGTGCCAATTGGTTTAAGGGCAAACTCCAAACATGTGCTAGCTGACTGATGATTTGGTGTAGAGGTCTATTAGATTTTATATATTTTTGAATTATTTATGGCCAAAACACCACTTGAAATATTCCTAATGTAAGTTAAAGTGCCTATTACATCATTCTTTTCCTCATAATTAACATTTGCTTGCAAGGCAATACTCCAAACAACAAAGTTGGCAAAAAAATACAAAATCCAAACCCTGATTACAAAAAAATTACTTTCTTGTATACTAATAAACCTCTTGATGTCTTCCACAATAAAAAGTCATTTCATACCAGAATGACATGCAAAACAGTTTTATCCTTCACAGAAATCCGGATTGGATGAACATAAAACCTGTATTTGCATACTGAACCCTGATTGGCTCTTACATTTTTTTTGATGTAAGAGCACTCCTTTCATATATTCTAGTACTTACGGTTTATTAAATTTGAACGCTTAAATTCCTCTGACTGAAGTTAATATAAAATATTGTATTCAATTTAGGGGAACTTTTACTTTGTGAAATATGCAACATCAGAGCCAGAATTTTCCTTACAGATTTAAGAAGCAGATCATTTTAAATGGAGAAGCTGGGGGAAAGTCCTGCTTAAAAATAAGATAAGAAAACCAGTTGTCCAAACACAGCTTACCAGGAGAGCTGGTGTGTCATTCTGTTATAGATAACTAACTAAAATTAAAAAGTGTAAATTTGAAATTCTGGAGTGAAATAAAATTTAAAATAAAAATAAAAAAAATCACAAACATTTCAGAGCATCTCAGAGAATCTGAATTTATAGTGAGGCTGGTGTAAGGAACAGTGTAAAAAGGCAAAGGTTTCAGTCTGTGAGAGTTAGCAACATTTTAGAAATTATGTAAATAAAAACAAAATTAGGATAAAAACACCAAAAAAAAAAAAAAAAACAGCCTGATTTTTGTCCCACAAGTTCTCAGTATTTATGACTTTTTAGCTCATGCACCATCTGATATCATTTCAAAGCAATAGTGTTTAAAGAGGCCGATTCTCAGGCTAATCATCCTCATCTGCTTATTCCTTCATAGCTTTTATTCCTGAAACGCCAGCCACAGACTGCAATCTTGGAACTTGGTCTTGACACACAGTGTATTCCAGGAGACATCTTAACTTAACAAGCCACAAAAACGTTCACATTTGTAACAACAAGAAACACTTAATCCATAGAATTCGGTTTAAAGACTTGAGATGAATCAGCTACTTATAAACTCCTATCGTCAGCTCCATCTCGGACACGTCTCCAGAAGTTTCCACCAATCAGGGTGAATTTTTGCAATGCCTTCATTATTCACATTCTCCTCACCGAATAGTCCAACCGCATAAACAGGCTTTGCGTTCCAGTTTTGAATCACTTCATTTGCAAAAAAAAAAGACTTAAGCTGTATTAAAATATGATGGTGTAAAATGCCTAAATACTCCAAACTGTGTGACTCAAAAAAGTAGAAAAATATCGCTTTCGGAGGCTACAGAGTTCCTACGTCCACCAGTTATGTTTTCGATCCCACCCCACCTTCATAGTGCCTGAGGTGGATGAAATGGCAGTGCAATTTGGTTCTTACGGTTCATTTGAAAAAGACGCTGGATTGCTGAAAAGGCAGTGAGTGAAAAGACAGAGCGGGATGCAAACGTCAAGTCACGTCTCTGGAATGTCATGATAAAAGAACAACCTGAAATCGTGCGCCATGTGCTCGTGCGCAGAGCCAGAGTTACTCGTCACGAATGCTACGTTACTAATCGCTGCTGGTCCACTCTACGTGTGCTTCAGGCAAATCATTTACACTCCCTCTACTTAATGCTGCCAGTCTCTACACTTGGCGAAATGAGCAGATTCACCAATAGAATAGGTCTTAAAAAAAGGAGCTGAACCTCTGAAGTTCAGAAGAACGTGTACTGTAGCGAGTGTACATTCCGGCCTCTAGGGGTCCTCATCCATGTCCTCTAAGTTAGGAGCCATGATGAAGTGCTTGGGATAGGGGAGGCTTCTTTCGTCAGCGTATTCCTCCCAGCGTGCGTCGTCGCTCTCGTGGGTGATGTAGCGCTCGCCTCGTCGCGTCTCAAACTCCCGCAGATCCAACCACGTCTGATAGTCCTGTCGAGGAGTGCAGTAAAATGGTATATTTCGCTCAATCAACTTTACATGAACGAATGAGACGCTTTTAAACATTTGATATGAGCTGGAAAACGAAGTGCTGCTTCGGTAAGTTGCATATAACAGCATATAACATTACTAACCTAAACCACAAGACTGTATGACATCACGAAGGAACTGGATGAGGTAGAAATGTTTCTCCTCTCTGATCAGAATTTTAAACCCTGTTAGAAATTTAAGGGACCATGCATGTGGTCGAAATGATGTTTATCGACATAAAATGCTCGAAATCTGGAGCTTCTGGAATTTCCTTCGGGAAAGTATCTATCTATCTATTTATCTATCTAAACGGTAAAATTTCCTTGTTTTGAGGTTGTATTTGCAAAGTCATGTTTGAGTCGGTCATTCAACAATATCTTAATGTCACTCGATCCAAAAACATTTTTTTTGACCCTGTACTGTGGGCGCAAGGCGACGGTGCTAACCACTGATCCACCATGCCTCCCCATATTAGGCTTCCTGCTGGGATTACATTAAATGACTAACATTCAGGCAAAGGAAAAATTGAACAGTTACAGTAGATTTCTGATCATATAATTTAGTGAGTAGTAGTGCTAGTAAACAGATTTCTTCTGAAATAAGTGAAAGAATCTATCAGCCTTACTTTGTCATACAGCTACAAACAAATCCAGTATACAGTATATAGTAAATCCCTTCACATAGTGACATTTTGATATTTTCTATTACATACTGTATACAGTTCTGATATGTTCAAATATAAGCCAATTATGGTGTTTAATAATCTGCCTCCATATACGCAACATGATTTTCGAAGGAAGAAAGTCAAAAAGGTAAATAGCACATTTCTACGTTGTGTTAGTGAAAATGTCAAAATATGTTTTAGACTGAACAAACTGATTCTGGTTAAATGCCTGACATTTCATTCTTTTTTTTCAGTGATATCTGATGAGTTTTCTCAGATCACTGCTCACATGCATTAAGATACGTCTGTGCTTGTATTTCATACCTGAAGCCAAGGATGGCTGAGAGACTTGTCAACACTGAAGCGTTTTCTCATCTTCACTTGAAGCAGGTTGTTGATTAAGTCGATGGCTGGTGCAAGAGAGGGGAAAAAAACAATACGAGGAGTCTTTAGACGTCCAAATCTGCAGTGCTGCTGAGCTTGAGTACTACGTTTAACCTTAAAAATGCTGGACAGTTTATTACACATCCTATATAAATACTTCTAACTATAGACTGTGGCACTTGATTACACTTAAGTACACTTTCGGCATTGCCTCCTCCACTCTAGCTAAAATGATAGATACACCCTTTCGCTCTGTCACAGTGTCTCTGCAGCCTCCTACATTACCTTCTCCAGAGATTTCCTTCCAGGGATTGGGCGGATACATGAAGGCAGCATTCTGGATCTGGTCGTTAATGTCCTCGTCCTCGTTAAAGGGGAAGGTGCCACTCAGGCTCACGTACACGATAACGCCGACTGACCACATGTCCAGAGAGCGGTTGTAGCCTTTACTCCGCAGCACCTCGGGAGCCAGGTACGCCGGTGTGCCCACTACCGAGCGCCTGAACGACTTCTCTCCGATGATGCGGGCGAAGCCGAAGTCGCACAGCTTCACCTGTGGTCAGCGCCAGGCGTTCGTTTTAAAGTTACATGCTATATTATATATAGATATAATAGATAATAGATAAATCTGATTCATATTTGCTCACCTGCGGAAAAGGCTCTGCTGACGCCAGAAGCACATTCTCAGGCTTCAAATCACAATGGACAATGTTCTTAAAATGGAGGTGTCTCAGAGCCACCAGAATCTAATGGAAGCACAGATATAGATATGGTGGGATTAATTAGATTAATAATTTTTTTTAGAATTAGAATAAATTAGCATTAGAATTAACTTTGCTTTGTGATGTTTATTATGCAGATTATACTTCTCTCGAACAGAAGGCTTTTCCCTCACCTGAGTCACAAGGAATTTAGTGAGCCGCTCTGGAAGTCGACTCTTTTCACTAGACAAGATCATCTCCAGCATGTCTCCATGGAGCTTCTCCATGACAACAAACACCCGCTCAGGAGTCTCAAACATGCACTCGAGATTCACGATGCCTGGGTGGTGCAGGTTCTGAGAGACAATTTTTTTTTTTATTGTGTGGGCAGAGAGTTATTTTAAAAATAAAACATTAAAGTATGACAAAGGCAACAACAACTTTGCAATAACTAATGTACATGTACATCCAGCACTCTAGGATCTAAACCTTTACCACTATTTGGTCTTTAAACTGTTTCTGTTAAGTTTTTTTTTTTACCTGTAAAATGGCTACTTCGTTCCGTAGCTGGCTCTCCTGCTTGGTCGGGAAACGCATTTTGTCTATGACCTTAATGGCGACGTCTCGCTTTGTTTTTCTGTGCTTGCCTTTAAATGAGAAACAATATAAAATTCTGATGACTGACATTAACAAAGTGCATTTCAAACAAAACAGTCTGGTGGTGAAGCCTGTCTGTCTCCATCAGCGTCCTATATTGTTTGTGAGTGAACACACTCATTAGGAGAAAATGCAGCAGAGTTCCACTAATAAAAGTTTATTTGTATGGCACGGACTAAAAACAATCAGGCTCTTTTTGTCTCTCTAAAAGCTTCGTCTTATACTATTATTTCCGTGGTTGCACTCTCTACTAATGTACGGTACTATGCAAAAGTCTCAGGCACATGTCGAATACTTCGAAAACTAGGACTTTAAACATTTCTACATAAAATGGCATAAAAATCAGGAAACAGTAATAAACTAAACAGAATCGGTACTTGGCATGTCACAATACAAACATTCTTTGTGAACCTGGGGTCTGATATGTAATAAATTATGTCCTGTATACGCACGGTATACATATTTATAAATGCATTAGATACGATTTGTGGAAAATTAGTCTTTAACAGTTAAACAGGTGGACCTAATAAGACCCGAATCATGTTTTTACCCATGATCCCACCCACAATTCTACCAACCACAGAATGCTCTGACCATAAAACTTACAGTTAGCAAGCTAACTAGACTTAATATTAGCAAGGGTGACCTTCATCAACAACATCACCCAATAATGTCAAACACACTCAAGCATTTAAAGGCGTGGAAGTCAAATTACAGCTTCATAAACATGCAACCTTTCCTCATAATGATTTATGAGAGTGTTAGGGGCGTTAGGGGCATATCTATAAAAAACGACACCGGTTTCCAAAACTAGGTTTTTATTTTGTAGCTAGGTAATATACTTGTTCTAATACAGTGGTTTAAACTGTTTTGTTATATAATTGTCTCCAATATACAGTATGTACTCATAAGAAATGGCAAATATTTTAATATTGCTCCTTAAATTACTTCAAGCATATACTACTGTACCAATGTACATACTGTATATCCTTACATACTCTCATTTATACTCCACAAACCTTTTCTGTAATCTTATATACCCATATAAATTTTATACTATGTTATATTATACCATCATCATACACGTCCTCCGGTACGCTCTCGTATGCTTTCTACATAATCTGTACACACTCTATACTTATATACACTTTATATACACATTGATCTACACCCTTAAGATTCATGTAGATATAGTCAGTCTGCAATGTGTATTTATATAGGCATGCTTTATACTCCTCACATATATAATTTTATATACTTATTCATCCTCTAAATCATTGTTCTGCTGCTACAAGCAAGCTCCTGTTGTGCTACGTGAATCTAAATTGCTCTTAGTCTTTATACAATCATAGCATTCCTTTATACTATTAGATTAGATTAGATTAGATTGAACTTTATTGTCATATTATTAATAATTTTTAAAAATGCATATCTAAGGTTATGATGGTCTTATGTTCATGGCTATAGCGGTCTTAAGTATAGGAGGTGCAGTAGGTATTAGTAATAGGTTACTGACCCTGATTGTGCTGTACTGTGTTGTCACATATGCTTGTAGATCGGCTGATTGTTTCTTGCTGTACTATATGAACTATTCTGTAAATCTTTTACTCAGCACTGTGATCCTAAAACCTTAGTGTCCAGCTTACCTCCATACACAATCCCAAACTGTCCTGAACCCAGGACCTCGTCAGCGAAGATCTGGTACACCGAGCTGATGTCCTTAAATAGAGACGGCACTGTCAGTAACGCTCCAAGTTATAGTAGCGTTAAATAAAAAACAATGTTCTGCAAACTTAGAACGAAACGAAGCCTGATGTTATAATTGAACCATTAGGTTTATTTAATGTGTGCTGATCTGGTGGGAAGAAAAAAAAATAAACACACTGCAGGATAAAGTTTCACAAAGCTGATGATTCTGGCACTGTGATTAACCTTTTCTACATTGTTGGAAGTACGTGAAGGTAAATGCTTGTGATGGCTCAGGAACAAGGCAGTGCCTCATTAAGTTGCTCTTGGCCCCAAAATGCCTCTTGGGAATTTTGGCATCATTTCAGGCTGGCCTTAGGCAACACAAACTGTAATCGTTATGATCATGGTAGCTTTATCTTGTTTACTATTAAGTGGAATGGGAAAAAAAAAACAGGTCAACAAGAGAAACAGTACACACTTACCACATTTTCTGTGATCTGTGAGTTGGATACTGAGATGCTGATGGACAGTTCTTCTAAAAAAAATGTTAAAAGAGTATTAAAATTGTAATAGTATCTGCAGATATTACATAATATAAGTCTTATATGAGAATACAAAAGCAAGCATTCTCAGGTTAAAATAGGACTATTGCGGACAGCCTCTGTAGCAATGTTATTCACCTCACCCGTCACCTCACACCATAACTTATCCGCAATGATCACTTAAAAATACCTGAGCTATAGCTGAGTAAAAACTCTGAACTTGGTTTACCCTGAAATACATCATGATAATCAAAATATGGATTCTGATTTAAATTTTTTATGCTGTTTACAATGTAATATACAGTAAAGCACTGTTTCTAATACACACACAGCTCTGCAGCAGCTCGACTCCAGCGAGCCGCATGCCTCCCTGACCTTTACAGAGCATGGCTGTGTTTAATTTTGTGTTTAAACACAAGTACAGAGCCACAAGGCCTGGCAGCTAAACCAGGCGTATTTGCTGAAGCAGAACACCACATCGAGCCTTTATCCAATTTTAAACACACAGTATCGCATAGAAGTCATGGGCAATAATTAAGTTAGTCTGGTAAGCTCTAGAAAACAGCGATTAGAAAAAAAAAAGAAAAAAAAACGTCATCCCTGGTGTCAAAACAAGATTTCAATCTGCTCCGTGGATCAATTTGACGAACGAGCAAACATATCCAAAGCTGGATGATGGAGAGGTTAGTTTGTACACAAAGCAGCCAATACACCCTTAGCCTGTAGATGAAATTTACAGAGGTGCCAGTGAACAAAGTGACAGTGTGTCCTCTATTTAGGTGAAAATTTGCTCACAGTCAACCATCACATGCTCAGAATTTAATAACACGTTATCGCTCGGATGGCAGTGATGGAATACTAGGACTCATTCGAACCCAAAAGGAATCTTGCTGAATTTTTAATCCTGAAACCTGTCCTTTAAGAGTTTTAGACAAAACCTGTCCAATCTTGAAGAGTTTTAGACAAATCCTGTCCACTCTTGAAGGGTTTTAGACCAATCCTGTCCACTCTTGAAGAGTTTTAGACCTATCCTGTCTAACTTGAAGAGTGGATGTTAATCGCTCTGCATAATACTGTAAATGAATTGTGACTAATCCTTTTAAAAGCTAAAATATGCACTGTATGCTCAGAATTTAATAACACGTTATCGCTCAGATAGCAGTGATGGAATACTAGGACTTATTCTAACCTAAAAGCAATCTTGCTAAATTTTTAATCCTGGTGTAGTAAACCTGTCCTTTAAGAGTTTTAGACCAAACCTGTCCACTCTTGATGAGTTTTAGACCAATCCTGTCCACTCTGGAAGAGTTTTAGACCGGACCTGTCCACTCTTGAAGAGTTTTAGACCAAACCTGTCCACTCTTGATGAGTTTTAGACCAAAATTGTCCACTCTTGAAGAGTTTTAGACCAATCCTGTCCACTCTTAAAGAGTTTTAGACCGGACCTGTCCACTCTTGAAGAGTTTTAGACCGGACCTGTCCACTCTTGAAGAGTTTTAGACCGATCCCGTCTAACTTGAATAGTGGATGTTAATCGCTCTGGCTAATACTGTAAATGAATTGTGACTAATCCTTTTAAAAGCTCAAATATGCACTATATGTAAATGCCCAATCCTTCCTAAAGAAGATCCTAAAGAATGCCTAAGCATTCCAATCAGAAGTTATTTTTGTAATCACCCTAGTTTTCTTAGCAAACGGTGGCCATGATAAAACTGTTAGCCATGTGCATAAAGTATGCTCCCATGTAAATTAACTTCATTTATCCCATTAACTCCATATTTTACTGTCTGCTCCTTTCTGCATGGAAGCAAAATCCACAACTACAGTACTTCTGTTGGGTCACCGCAGTCCTCTGCTCTGTTGTGTAAATAGCCGACATATGCTTTTTCACAATTAAATAATTTCAGATATGCCACTACAGGCTACCGCAGGTCATTAAGGCAACCAGAGTCAGCCCCCTGCAGCTCTTAACCCTGAAAAATCTTAATCTCACAGCTTATTAGTCAATGATTTAGCCAAAACCATATTATTCAGTAACTACAGTGACACTAACAGGAAACATGTGTAGGTTTTAAAGAGTGTATATGTCAAATCTAAGCCAAAAGCCAGCTGCTTGGAGTTTAAGAGTTGACACTCCCAATGGTCCTACAACATGTAATTTGCGAATCATGGTTTTCATTAAATCAATTGCAATTTAAAATTATCCTGACCTTTTTCCTTTTGTCTTGTTAGTTCGGTTAGAAGTGAGGCAGGGAATCACTGTGACTTGCACTCTTGCACTGTGTTTTGTCACAACGCACTGTCGGGGATGGGACAGATCATCACACTGTGTTCGGGGTTATGGCCATACCACCACCCTGCACCCCCAGGCCATACTGGGTCTCTGTAATAGCGGGTGTGGAGCTATTGATTTAGCCAAACTGCTATGCATGACCAGGTTAGAGATAATGAGTCAGAAGCAAAATGGGAATAAATTCCTATAAATATATTTACTTCACAGTGAATGCAGATAAATGCATCATAGCTGTGTCATACACACAAAAGATGCTCGTCATTAGTATAGTTATAGTATAGGCATGTGCTTTCATCTGTATACCATTAGACAGTATAGTACTGAGGTTGAGACACATTCAGACAGCATTCATAACATGGATTATATTTGCTCTAGAAAGTGTAGTAAATGGGATTTTCAATTCTTTATCAGATTGCCCTTTAAAAAAAATTAAACTTCCAATTTCCAGTCCAAAACATCCACCATGCCGTCTTTTCTTCTATGCTTCCTTTCTTTGTAAATTGTGTAGCTTAAGCCCCCATGCTTTTTTTATATATATACATCACAATTCTGTACGTTTCTTCAACAGATTCCTTTATTTTCTATTATTTTTATGTCTTTCTTTTTTTTTCTTTCCGTTGAACAGTGAGAATATCAGAAGTAGTATGATAATGGAATTTATACAAAAATAATATTTTTGTTATATACCAAACTGTTATATTTGGAATAGCAAATAATATGTAATAGTATTACATGCTGAAAAGTTCTTATTACTGATAACTTATTATTATTATTATTACTGAAGATCCAATATATTATTAAATAGCTGCACTGACAGCGTTGTTATTCCTAAGCATTACAGGG
This sequence comes from Clarias macrocephalus, assembly GCA_011419295.1. Classification (NCBI taxonomy): domain Eukaryota; kingdom Metazoa; phylum Chordata; class Actinopteri; order Siluriformes; family Clariidae; genus Clarias; species Clarias macrocephalus. The sequence goes on from JAAGKR010000171.1 coordinate 123,767, forward strand.
CACAGGTCAGGAGGTCAGAACTACAACAACATGGGAATAATTCTAATAATAATAACGCTGGCTGCAAGAGCTATTGGAACACAAGTAAGTCACTGTGTATCTTAGACAGACGTTGTCTGTCTGTGTATTACTCACTGTGGTCTTTTCCCTGGCCGTGGCTGCTGCACACACTGGGCTGAGGGGTGACGGGCATCAGGGCCTGCCGGATGGCCTTCTCCCAAGCGTGTGCCACCTCCAAACCGACTCCTGATGCTGCGAGCGTCGCGCTGGTGTGCTGCATGCCCGTGTTCTCCCCTACGTAATACACCATGTTGTCTGTGATGATCTCGAAGCAGTGCGGATTGCTTCCCTGCGCCAGGCTACTAAAATCCTGCGCCAGGTCCACCTGCAGGATTTCTGACAGCGGGATCTCCTGGATCATACACACACACACACACGCACACATGCACAAAGGTAGCAGAGGTTGAGTCCTATTCCAGTTTGCCTTCAATAAGGAGAGCTGGTCTGTAACTCCTTACACTCTCTCTCTCTCTCTCTCTCTCTCTCTCAACCACTCTACTCAGAAATAAACTGAGAGGGCTTTTCTTTCGGTTCCACACCAAAAAAATCCCACCTTCCTTCCTTGAGGCCAACCCGCCCATAAAAAGAAAAGCGTTTAAGAGGGAAGGAGTGAAGATCCAGCCAATAGGAGCCAAGCTGCCTGTGGTCAGAGCCGAGTGCCACATGAGAGGGCGCCGGATTACAGGGCAGGACGGGCACGAGCCACGCTGGCGGCCTGCCAGTCTGAATAACACCCCGCCTGGGTTTGTGGAGCGCGGGAAGACCCCCACCCTGACTTCTTATAACCTCTCTCTCTCTTTCTCTTTCACTCACATACACACACACAGACATACACACATACACATTTCCTAATCATACTTCAAAGGAAGGGGTCATATTCTAAATAAGCTAAAAGAGGTCAGAGGGTTAGTTAAGATAAATAAAAAAAAACAGTAAGAGGAAAAAGAGATGGCTGGGAGGTGTAGCATTAGGTAGGCAGAGACAGAGAGAGAGAGAGAGAGAGAGAGAGAGAGAAAACAAGAGAGGGAGAGGGAGAGACACAAATCCACCCATCGCCCTGCCTGTCTGTGAGAGAGGCGTAAAAAATGTCACACACAGACAGCAGTCTGGGTATTTTAACAGGAATAGTAGGCAAACTGTATAAATGGAACTTAAGGAGGACGTCATTTTCACCTCACAGTTTCACTCCAGAAATACGTTCAAATACTCTGATGAAGGTTTCTTGCTAAGGGTTACGGCATTTTAATGTGCTCTTTTGCTATGATGTCGACGCATGGAGTCAAATTTTGAATGTAGTTTTTATTACTCCTCCTTGCTATTAATATTACATTACCATCCTCCTCTATCTCTTGTTCCTGATTTGAAAAATGGAATAAAAAGAATGTTTTGCACTTTCAGAAAAATTGTAAATTCCACTGTGAAATTATATATGCCACAGGTGTTCAAGTCAAACTGGGACTTTTGATTGCGCAAAATAATAAAACCCATTCATGAGAGTAAAAACTTCCCTTATTTCTCTATATAATCCCCTGCTACACTAATGCATCCCAGAATTTCACTAGTGCTTGGACACCATTAAGGTAAAAAGGATTCTCAGTATGCTAGAGGCATGAGCAGACTACATGCTTCATGTCTGAAACACTGGCCTACCAGGAACTTCTTTAATTGCCCAAAAATGTGTAAATGGCTTGGTGAAAGGTCAGGTCTGTACAGGGCATGTGGCAGCTCAACTCAAAAGGTGCTTGTGAATGATTGCGTGTACAGTTTCTGTCTCTTCTACAAATTTGCAACTAGTTAGATTTTCAAGAATCAGACATCGAATGTTCATGGGAATGACTGTAGTGGCTCCGAGCCACCTCGGCCGGGATCGTCGTTCATGAGCATACAGCCTTATTAAAAATGTTTGCAGACTAAGAGTCTCATCACCGTCCTGTGCTTGAAGTGTTCTGTAAATATCACTCGGTTTAATACCTTCATTCAAAAGAAATGTCATTACAAGTCCCGGTTTGACCCGAACGAATCACAAATCTACAGTATTGCAGTTTCAGGTTCGCAAATATGAATCTTGTTGTACATGTTGTGATTACAAATTATAAGTACCATATTTTAAACTTGAATGATATTTGTAAACTGTTAAAAACAGAAATGCACAATATAAAGGATTTGAATTTATTTGAACAGCTCAGAACTGAAACGTTTTAAGAGGTGGGGCCAATGCATAACTGTAGAGATCTGACGAAATAAGGCCATGTGCATAGTGCCAGGAGGCGGGGCCAAATGTATACAGGACCAGAGTGCTAGGGTGGAGGATCAGATGTATGAGGCTGAGCCAGGTGTACAGTATATAAAGCAAGAGAGTTGGTTGGCTGAGACCAAGAGTATAGCTACAGAAGGCATGGGTATGTACACACTAATCAGCCATAAAACATTAACATTTATTATCAATTTATAACCCAGTAAACCGATGACAGGACCTTGGGTACACAAAGAGTCAGTGCTGGCCATCAAAACACCAATCCATCCATCGCGCATGGGGATCACAAGGGCTGTAGACTGGCGCCCTGGCCTCCAAACTCAACACATCACAATTTGAATTAGCACTCTTGAGATGTGCCTGACAAATATGCGTTCCACAGAGGTTTTAGCGCCCAACCCACAGGACCCATAGGATCCACTGGCAGCAGTGCCAGATACCACAGTACACCACCAGAGGTCTTGCGGAGTCAACCGCGGAGTGAACCTACACAATATTGTTTATATTGGCATATTGTTCTATGTTGTAATGTTATGGCTGTTTGGTGTACACAGTAGTTATAGTGAGTTGAAAGGACGGGGCCATTTGTATAGCTTTAGAGTGCCGAGGAGATGGGGACTAAATGTAAAACAAAAGAAATATTAGAATGTAAAACGTTGACAAAAATTAAATCAAGAATGCAAGTTTTTTTTTTTATTGGTGTACTTCCCCCCCCAATCTTTATACCTTAAATAACGCAAACATCTATGCAGGTTTGAGGATTATTATGTGAATCTATAGTGCAATGGCATTTGCAATGGAATATCCTGAACACAGCACTTGAAAAAATGAACAAAAAAAAATGAAATCCTAAAATGAATCCAAATATTTAAAACAAAATACTGCCAAGAGAATTCATCTGTCGCAGTGAGCAGAGAGAGTGTTACCTTATAGTATTTGGCTCCAGAGTCATTCTGGAAAAGTGTCAGACTTTTACTGTCCAGCCTCCAATAATGTCTCTTTCTCTAGAAAAACATCAATCAGTAGACAACAATCAGCAACAAGCAATCATAAAGTAATTCTTAATGTCTAAATGTAATGCCTTAATGTAATATTGGCATACCAACTTGAACTGTTTATAAATATATCAGATATACAAATTAAAGGAAAAAAACTGCTGGCACTGTTTCACTTCACTCTCCCAAGTGAACACCCATGGGAGACCAAATGCAGGAATGTCTTTTGGTTGATGTTTGATTTATAGTTTATGTTCTCGGTACAGGCTTGTGGATTTGTTGACTCAGTGCAAAAACAATTTCTGTTGTTTTTTTCCCCTTTAATTTGTCACCTGTAAGTCTATTCTAAGTCTAAGTCTCACCAAGTTGTCTCGGCTGGTATAGTGCACCATCCAGCCCTCCTTCACTAAGGTGGAGCTGCGTCTCTTGGTGTGTTTTATGGACTGGACCACACGCATCAGAGGGATGTTACTGCTGGTGGATGGACTACAGAGAGCATACAGACATGGCAGAAAATGTCAAATGTCAAATTGTTACTTCAGTACGAAATAACACGCTTTTATTTACGCCTTTTTATTCATACATTTTTATAATCAACAACGTGGTGGTGTGATGTGATTCTTATTACAGTCGCCACGCCAAAGCTTATTATTTTACTATACCAACACATGGTGAGTTTGATGATTCCTCTCAAAGCCACAAAAATGTTTCCAATGGTTACAAATTCATGAAATAATGAACGATTGTGACAGATGATGCATTCTATATGTTTATACCCTGCCTGGCCCCTCAAAAATGCTGCCTTTTGAATTTAAATAAGCAAATATTTAAGATCATTTAATTAGAAAATTAAAGAAGTTATTAAGATGTTTCAGTTGAAACAATGATTTTATCTCCAACTGATGAAGTGAGTAGCTTCGCATCTCTTAAACAACTGTGTCGAAAGATCCTGTGGTCATGGAAAAATGTTTGTGTTTCATAAGGGTCAAATTATTGGTCTGCATCAAGCAAGGAAAAACAACTACAGATTGATTGCTGAAATGACTGGGGTCAAAAATGTCTATTGCGTTATAATGCATTGTGGAAAAAATGCGGTCCGAAAAAAATCTTAATGATCATGAGTGGAAGTCACTTAAACACATGGTGAAGTTGAAGCATGAAAAACTGATAGTAAAAATAACAGCTATGTTTAACATCATACAACTGTGTTATGATCTGGGATTGCTTAAGTTGGTCAGGTCTAGGCTCAGCAACGTTATGCAGCAAGTCAGCTGATGGCCTGAACATCCTGAATGACTGAAGGTTATCACATACATTCTTTTTGATTCTTCCCTGCTGGCACAGGCATATTCCAGGAATAGATTTTTAAAGACGAGTATAAATAATCATTTTAACACACGGATTGGTCACCAGTTCATGAGTCCTGATCTTAAATCTGCTAAAAGCCTTTGGCATGTGATGGAGAAATCCTTACAGTAATAAGCAGTCTGACTCGCATATCATTAATACAAAATTAATGCAAGTTTTGAAGGAAATAAATGTTGTCAAGTTTGTCTATGAGGTTGTTCAAACCATGCCACAGCAGATCAAAGATAAAAGGGTGAGTGACAATGACTCTAGTTCTATAAACAAGCATAAAACAAGTTATTTCCTGTTATAGCTTATGCTATAGCACCTATTAACAATTATATTATATATATATATATATATATATTTTTTTTTTTTTTACGTTTATTATTACAAAGCAATCCAACAGCACGAAGATGTGTGTCCTGAAAGGTATTCATGTTAGAAAACGTACTTTTACAACAAACTGTTTTCCATACATTTAAACTAGACATAAAAATATGTTTATTAGGAGAGTAGTTCCAGCTCTGGGTACATTAGGGTGTTTTTATAATATTAGAGCTGATTAATATGAAATCAATCAGCATTGCCCGAACAAAGTATTAAAATCAAATGTGTAATAATTTTCTGATTTTGTAATAGTATATGTACTTATTTTATGATTTTTTTTATTTATTTCTACTTACTTTGACTGTCAACATCCTCAGTGGTGCCTTGACAGTTTTATTTACAACAAACTGTATGTACTGTATGTTGTACGTATTTTTATACTGCCCTGTTGTTTAAAGACATATATAATGCAATTATTTTGCGTGGCAATTCATGTATTGACACACTGGCATGATTTTTTTTGTTTGCATTTGAGGTGGCAAAATATTGCAATTCCTTTATGATCCTACAGATGGCATAGTCTAAAATATTCACACGTTGGCAGGCAGCAGTGCATCCTATGGGGTAAATAGAATTGTAACAAATTCTAAAAATATATATATATTATACAGAAAAAAATCGTGACACTTGAAGAATCACAATACAAATCAAATCGACACCTATGTATCATGACAATATCCCCAGTGATACCCATCCCTACTGTTGCTCTACTTGTTATTTTCCTTTTCATGAAACTTCTGGAAAAGTGTCCAACACCTCAGAAGAAGGGCAGAGAATTTGGACAACAACCATAATCACCTGATAGTTTTCACTGTTTCTTCATCCTTTTCTCCATCCATAAAGGGAGCATCCATGTCCTCTGGAGTGATCGATTCCTCAGCGTCATCCATTCCTCGACTGCTCTCGCTATGCACGTCACTGCTGTCCACCTCCATTGTGACCTCAGAGTCGATCCCTGGGCTAGCTGGCTCTGTGCATGCATGTACACACACACACACCAACACACACACACATATAATTCCAATTATCCCCAAACACTCCTCTGACAATGAAAATACTGACAGTGTATGAACGAATGTTGTCCGTCACAGAGCTAATGAGAACTCGAGTTCCTGCCTCTCTGATGGACCAGGAATGCTCACCTCCGTTAAACACGACCTCGCCCAGGCAGTCTCTCGGCACTTTCGATGCACATCTTTTATGACAGTTGAATTTGCAATCTGAAATTTGCAAGCGTCAAAGATCTGTTTAGCGTCATTTCGTGCTATGAAAAGTACTCACGTTTCATTCTTTTATAATATCAATAGAGTTATGTGGATTTACTGTTTAGCTAAAGTAAGAAAAAAGAAAAACTACTGGGAGGAATAATGCAGTTAGTATTAAAGTTACCACCGTAAAGCTGATTATATTCCAAAAGCAGCATGTTTTATTCCTCTTAAACTGTACATTCCAGCATATGGTCATAATATAATATACTATCTAAACCTATCCTTGTCCTTGCAGTAGGACCTACCGTCATAGCTGCTGACCAATCAGAATCAAGAATTCACCCGCACTGTGCGCTTAATAATTTACTTGCACTTTATAAGTTACTGTATAGCATAATAGATGTATGTATCCTGGGTGTTGTACCCTTGCACTGCATGCCCTGCCGGAACAAGCCCTTGAGCAGCCGTTTGCAGTATTGGCAGATGGTGGGTCGGGTGTACGTGTGCACGTTGAAGGTGTGTGGCACTTTGACTCGGCCCAACACCATCTTTTCCATCCAGATGGGCCGGCCGCTCCACGACGGGATCCGTTTTCCTGCCTCCAACAGTGGCCTCAGCTACACATATACACACACACACAGATATTGATAAAGATTTAATATATCAAGATGCAACCTCACATAGCAAACTACAATGTAAAAAAATAAAATAAAATTAAGGAGCGCTCAGTTTGTTGTAAATTTTCTAACAGGAGTGAGTTTAGACAATTCATAGTTAGCACACAATGTTCACACTTTTGGTCAGTATGACAGTTTACTGTAGTTAGCAGTTGATTTTTTTTCTTGTTGTTGTTGTTGTTGTTAAATTAAGTCTTTGTGTGAAATTTATTAACATATTGGAGGGAAAAGTTTATATTACTGGCTGTTTTCCTTTATTTTACAGTGTTATGCTGTCTTTACATTCTTAGCATTACACTCTAGGTGCTAACTAGCTAGCTAGCTATCTAAATCTTCAGCCTCAGTCAGGTATTAGCTAGTTTACATTTAATGTTCAAATTTCTGGTAATGTTCACACCACTGTCATAGTAGTACATACTGTACATAACATGATATGAATACACATAGCCTAAGTGCTCTCATCAACATTTAAATTTACATTTAAAGCATTATTCAGAGCAACTTACGTGCACATAACTGCTTTCAATGAGTAAATATATCCTTACACTGGGTTGCCAAATAGTTTTTTTGCTGCTGCTGTAGGTTTTGTTGTTGTTGTTGTTGTTGTTGCTATAGGTTATTGTTTTGGGTGCCATATTCATATTTATAGTCTCTATATTTCTTGCCTTGTACCCATAGTTCATGTTCACGGTTCTTGTTTTCTCAGTTTCGTCCACAACAAATTATCACTTGTATACACCGCTGCTACCAGTTCCTGACAACGCCATGAATAGTGAATACAATGTCAGGTTGCCTTTCCTTGACAAAATCACAAGGAAATGTGCCCTTTTTAAATGTGAATATAAAGAATAAAAACGAAAATGTTTTAAAGGAAGTCAATATATTTCTTAGGGTCTCTATCAAGACATTAAACCGGTTGTTTAAAAGCCTTGCCGCTTCTTCCCACTCACTTCTTGTCTGAGTGTAAAAAGATCTTCAGCAGAGAAAAATATGAAGAGTCACAGACAGACCTTGAGTGAGAGATCTAAAGTATGACACTGGATAAAGCTATTTAGACTTGACTGAAGAAAGCAACAAACCACCTGACTTCACTTTATCGTGTTTCAAAAATGATCACGGTGACACAAAACAGCAAGAACTATGAAAGAAAAACAGTTAAACAGCACTTAATCTGGTGGAAACACTAAACTACAGTAACTTTACCGAGGGTCAAAATTCATACCGCATTTTAATAATTGCTAATTGTGTACAACATAATATGTATCAGTTCAGTTATTTGTAGCGCACATATATATACTGCACTCATTTCAAAGCTCTCGTTTTAACTCCCTTATCAGGGTCAATTCATTCAGAAAGACAAAACAACTTTGGATCCAGCAGAAAAATACTTAGAGAAAGAGGGTCAGAAACACTGGGTACAAGGTTTTTGCAAGAATGTAACTTTTTTTTTTTTTTTAAGTACTATTGCTACTATAGAACAAAATGAAATTAGAAGCAAAAAGTAAAGCAGGAGGGGATAAAAAAGGAATAGAGAATAGAGAAATGGAGAGAAAGCAAAAGAGAGAGAGAGAGCACAAGATTTTAAAAATGATGGTACCTCTTCAGATGACGCGACCACGCTCTCGACGGCTGCAGGACGAGGGATGGACAGAGAGGGTCCAGGCAGGGACACGTTGGACAGACGTCTCTTTCGCACTCCGCTGCAGTTGTTGGGAATCTTAAAGGCGCAGCGCTTGTGGTAATTAAGCCCACATCCTTCACAAGCACAGATAGACACACATTTAGCATACGCACCTACGGTGGTGGATAAAAGTTCAACAACATAATGCGATGTATAATAGTTCTCCCTGTGCTCAAAAAACAGATGGTTAGATCTAACGAGATCTAGTCTATCTGGCTGAAGTGTTGTGCTAATTAACTGAAAAACAGTGTAAATCCAGCAGGTTTTGAAAAATAAAGAAGTTTATAGTAAATATTGACTGTTGTACAGAAAATTCATTGCATAGAATAGCAAATTATTCATACTATTTTGATTGTCGTTATTATCAAAATTAAGAATGTCATTAAAACACTAAATTTCACCTTTGTCTAAATAATTTTGGTCACCACTGTACACTATAAAAAGTGATTTTGGACTCATGTAGGTTTTCCTTCTTGGTATAACATCTCTGTCTCTGTGACTACAATAAATGAAGTTTGGAAATATACAGACTTATATTTAATGAGTTTCACATGCAGGCGGCAAAATGGCGTAGTGGTTAGCACTGTCGCCTTGCACCTCCAGGGACTGGGTTCGATTCCCTCCTCAGGGTCTGCGTGCATGTGCACGTTCTCCCCTTGCTTGGTGGGGTTCCTTGGAAACTCAGGTTTCCTCCCACAGTCTAAAGACATGTCTAAATTAGGCTAATTGACATTCCAGAATGTATGTGTGTGTTTGTGCCCTGTGATGGACCTGCACACTGTCCAGGATGTACCCTGCCTCATGACCCTAAATCACCCCGCAACCCTGTATACAGGATAAACGGTATAGACGATGAGCGAGTAAGTGAGTTTTATTATTAACTTTTTTGTTCAGCATGTACAATATATTTTACAGTGGAAATTCTGCTTTTAATTTAAATGTTGAGTCGTGCATTATATTTTTCAGTGTAATAGGCATTCAGGATGCTCCTCCTTTTATTATAAATTGAATAAAGGATAAAACTGCATGTACTTTATTTTCATCTTATACAGTGTAACTGCTTAAATATAAAACACAGACTCTCCTCAGCGCCCACTAGTGGCTGTCAGTCAACTTTCATAAACACTACACACAATCAGGTCAAGCACCGTGTGGATGAGACACTGTAATATATAGCACTTCCTGCGATTACCCTATTATAAAATAACCCTTTATTTTATACCAGAACACCCATTTAAAGAAGCACAGACACCACCTGTATACAATATCATTCACTTGCATTTCCACCGAGCACTAAATGAGTGTGAAAATGCAGGACATGAAAGCTTTGTCCATTCTAAAGCAACACAGGCAGGAAGCCGCCTACACAGGGAAAGCGCCCCAGAGCGCTCTCACTTTGATCCCAGCACAGGAACGGCATCACTGCAGCGTGACCTTTTCACACCGCCAGGTTTAAGCTTCCTCACACACTCAGGATGACATTATAGTTTCACTGGTGCTCGTATCTACTTTTTAAACATCCCCATGTAAGGCTGGCATAGAAATTCAGTAACATTACTAATTGATGCATATGCATGTAAAAAAAGAACATTTAACAGTATCACTGTGAACAACTGGTAAATTGTATGGACTGTATCCTTTTTTTATGGCACTTCACAGAATGTTGGAAGAGAAATACATACAGAAGTCAAAAAATTCTCCTCCTCATGGAGGGACAGTGATGGAGAGACACATTCCTCTTCCTGAGCTACAGTTGGCTAGATCATTTGTTTTTATTCACAAAGAGGCTGGGCATTCGAAATGGCATCCGAATCTCCATAGCAACCACAGCAAAACAGTGGAACATGTGAAGCGCTGAACGCTGTTTTTCGTTCCACCAGTGTTCCGACAAAAGCATTTCGCTGTTACGTTCCATCTCATTTTATGTCCTACTTTGGTTGGTTCATCAAGGCTGGGTAGCCATGATAATTCTGCAGTGTGTGTGTGTGTGTGTGTGTGTGTGTGTGTGTGTGTGTGTGTGTGTGTGTGTGTGTGCACTGTAGATTTATTATTATAAACTGACTATGCAATGACAAACACAGTTTCTTAATTACCTATCTGTACAGCCATTGAAATTAAAAATGTTTTTAAATGGTTTTCTTTACCTGAATGGGTTTCATTACCTTCTTTTTTATACCTAAGAGTTCAGGTTAGGGCGCTTTGCTGTAGGGTTCCCCACGAAGATCTTAAACACAGGTTTAAGATCCCAGATTTGAGGTTTTGATCCTAGATTATGTTCTAACAGTGTATGGTTAAAGGTATGGTGTGTGTGCCCCAAAAGTCTGGATCTGTAGGGATTTCTTCTCATATTAAATTTATCTTTTTACTTCAAATCCAAGATGGGTTCAAGACAAACAATAGAAGATTAAATAGAACCGGATCTAGTGTAACACCACTAAGTTCTGATGCATTAAGAAATGTTCACGTTCTTGATTTCAGTGTATAGACAAGTGCTACCAAGTCAGAGGCTGTCAATTTGAGCATTAGTTTTAATTTATACATTTTTATATATTTTTGGCTATAAATCCAGACTATTGAATTGCACTATATATAAACATAAAATAAATACAGTTTATTAGAAAACATGTCAGGTCAAAAAACTTTAAAATCTCTACTACTTCAAGAACATGAAACCATTCAAATTGGCCACAAAATCACTTAGACTTACTCAATTGTAAATGAATTGCCGTCTTGAGTGAATCATCCAAACCCTCTCCTTTGATCTTGCCCAAATTCCTGTTTAAAGCCACCAAAAAAAACCTGTACCAAACTATGAGCCCTGTCTCATAAGTGCCCCCAAAGGAAGAGAGGAAAAGATTGGTCCAGCCTTTGGGGGGGTAGGAGAGTTTGTTTGGGACCTGCCACACAAGGGATTTTCTCACAGCAAACAATTCATTTCTCACTCTAAAGATTTTGCCTAACATCAGTCTACTGATCGGTCCCCATATTTCTGAAGCAAACACACCAAACTTGACATCACACAAGCCTACAAAGTCCACTCTCAGAACAGAAGAATAAGAAAATGTCTAGCCCCAAAGGTTCCCAAGAACCAGACCTGAGATTTTCCATATAAGTGTATGGAGTATGGAAAACTTAAGCTTTGAATGAACAATGCATACAAGAACTGGGATAAACCACACCCCCTCCACTCACACAAAAACTCAGCCATCAGCCGGGATTTAGTCTCATATTTATTTGGGCAATTACTGAGCTGTTTTTAGTTTTGCTCAGGAAAGGTGTCATTCTAAAAGAATTGCCTCTACATACAAATTCCATCCAACCATCTAAGAACCTCTGTAGTCCAACTAGGGACCATGGAGGCCAATGGTAACCATTGTATTTATTCCCATTTTTAAAACCTTAGTAGGACCTCTGGTCAACGTCCACACACTACAGACAATTTGGGCAACGCCAATTAGCATTTCTCTGGACTGTGGGAGAAAACCCACGAAGCACAGGAAGAACATGCAAACTCCATGCACACAGACCCCGGGGTGGGAATCGAACCCGGATCCTGAAGGTGCAAATGCTAAGCACTAAGCCGCCGTGCTGCCAGTATACAGGTTACTGGTTTTATAATCCCACAACAATGCTCCAATTCAGCCTATTTATTGTAATTTATCTGCAATAAAAATGGCAATTATTATCCAAACACTGGCAGAAACTAAAAAAGTTACAGTATATCAGTGGTTTTCAGTTCAACACAGTAATCTGATGGCTATCAACCACTGACTACAAAATACAGATTAAATTCCATTTATGTCTATTAGATAAAGTAAAAAAAAAAAAATCTGTGATTTTCTAAAACAACATAATGGCCTCTAATAATAAAACAAACACACACTGAGGTTGTGGTTAAAGTCAGAAGCTGTATGTAAAAATATAACATTGTTCTGGGAGAAAAACAAAGGTCTTCTGTTGTATGCAGTAGATTCCTATAGCAGAGTATTTCTTTATCATAAATCATTTCAAGTAGGAAGCTAAGAATCATCTCATCACTGGCCAATTGGTTGTGTGAGAGAGTTTGGGATATCCTACAAGTATCCATGGAGATAGACCACCAGACACTATAAATAAACATTTTTTTCCATGGATAACCCGTGAATAAATTGCTATAATTAAATGGTTTGTCATTTTCAAATCAGATAATTCGATGCTTACCTTCACACTTGAGACCCTGACGTACGAGACCCCACAGCATCTCGCCGCAGTCGTCGCAGAACGCCGGGGCTTTGTAGGAGTGCACGTACAGAGCATGAGGACGGATCTGAAAGTCCTCAACGGTGGCAAGAGCTGCGGGACAAGCACAAGGAAACAGACTGTGTCAATAACATTACCAACAGAGCAACAGGAAAGTAAAGGCAAAGGCAAGAAAACCATCAAGTCTTTTTCCAACAATTCAAAGGTGTCTCAGATTCCTGTTCTTGGCCTATAGGAGTGGAACATGATTGTAGCTCATCTGCCTCAAGGTTCGAGACACTGCACATTCTGTGATGGTTTCTAGTCTGAGACATTTTTCATGGACAAGGCAGTTCTGCCCACAGAACTTCTGCTTACTCTGTGGGGTTTTTTCACAACATTGTGTGTATATTCTAGAGAAGAAGAAGCATTTATTTGTCACAAATACACAGCCTGGCCAACAACAACAAAAGTCACACATGCCAACGATTTCATTGACCACCTTTAGCTAAAACAGTTTTTACAATTTGAGTCCTGGAATATTTGAGTCTGTGCCATAAATATGATAACATGATCATTCAGTACTTTCAGGTCATCAGCTGACTTCATTTTATTGCCACATAACTTTGCTAAGCTGAGACCAACCGACCAACAGAAACAACCCCAGATAATAATTAGCAAATTAACTGTTTTATTTCCCAAATCCCGACACATCCCGTCAAGCATTTCCTGTCACATTGTGGAAATGCTTTTACTTTCACTTTTAAACACAGCTCTGATTTTTACTGTAATTTTTTTCCACCATGCATCTTTACTGAGCATGTAAGTGACCTCCATTTACCATGTGTTTCTGACCACATTTATTCCAGGAAGCACTATCCTTGCAAGTCTCAATAGTGACTTATAGATATCTGGTATAGATATCTGTGCGTATAGATATCAGCCCAATAATTGCTGTACATTAAAGCACAGTGAAATTATTTTCTCTGTATATCCCAACATGTTAAGAGGATCAGAGCACAGCGCCAGAAATGGCACAGCACACCTGGAGCAGACAGAGTTAAGGGCCTTGCAGCAGCATGGAACCTTCTGATCAGGACCTTAACCTGCTGTCCCAAAGAGATGCGTTGGCCAGGAATCAAACCCATCAACTGCTTGGATGACAACTAGGCTATAATAACCACTATAAGGCCTCCGAGTGGCGCAGTGGTAAAGTGCTCGCAGCCGGAGGTCTAGAGAGAGCTGATTGGCCGAGCCAGAGGGGAGGGATAAGAGGTACATAGTGCTCCCACATTAATCACAGCTCTACAGCCAGTCAGGGGCGTTTGTGAGCTCGCGCAACGAAAGGAGCGGATTGTGCTGTCTTCCGAGTGTGTTACGCCACCCCCAGCAGTGCGTGAGCGAGAAGTTCGAAAAGATGCGGTCGGCTGGCGTGATAGTCTTCGGCCCTCGCGGCTGAGTGGTAGTAGTAGCCTTAATGTGGGAGCCCCCTAGTGACGGGGAGGAATTGGACACGACTAAATTAGAGAGAAAATCTGGGAAAAATACAAATAAATAAATAAATAAAAATAACCACTATAAAACCAATGCCAAGAAACTGATGTGGGTGAAAATCTCGGCGACCTACCATGCCACAGTCAAAATCACTAAGATCACATTAGTTCCTTCAGATATAAAGATTAACTAACGCTCTTGATCTGCTACTTCATGATCAGCTGATTTGGATAATTGCATGATAAATAAGGCTATACACGCTCTAGTTCTATGTTTATTAGCATTACATTTTCTTATTAGATTTGTCGGTCAGAAATTTTACTATCAAAGTGTGCTCTTATCACACCAATATTAAAACATTGTCTGCACTTTTTTCCCCGAATTCCTTTGAAGTTTGTAACGAGCCATGCACGATTTAAATCACAACAGCTATTTCCATGCAATCAGCCAATTAACACACAAAGACCCTCTTCACATCCACACAGCAAAACACCTCCATGGTAACGACATTCCTGACGCATCTACAGAGAGAAACACACTCGGAGTGGGGAAACTATTCAGGGGCGTATCAAAGATGTGAAGGAACACATGCACAGACACACACACACACACACACACACACACACACACACACACACACACACACACACGTGGACCAGGACACCAGGATATTTGTTCTCTTTCGAAACAATGTCATAACATTAAAACTGAAACAGTCAGTGGTCAGGGGTAAATTGGACAATTTATATAATGACTTTTTTATATCTTTATTAATACAATAAAAGCTGTATTTATTGGAGTTTATTTCTTATAATTCTTTGAAAGCTTTTTGTTTATTAAAATCGTTCAATCATCACATCATTGACACTTTAATCAGTTTTTTTTTATCATAAGATCAGAGAATGTAAATGAAAAAAATATTTATGTTGTGTAATCCTCAAACTGTACTGGTATACATATACAGTATATGTGTGTGTGTGTGTGTGTGTGTGTGTGTGTGTGTGTGTGTGTGTGTGTGTGTGTGTGTGTGTATACAGTATTTCGCTATTCAAAACGTGATTCAAATCAATATCAATATCGATATGAATATTTACATAAACCCCTTTCCCATCTTCCATAACTGTCTTTGTGTTGTGCCCATAAGAGAATTGGGTCTTGTTTCCTTAGTGCCTCTTGCTTATTTCCTTTCCTTGCGTCTTGGCTCCTCCCACAGAGGTTTAAAGGAAGTGATGCAAGGAACATAAACCAGGACAAGAGGAACTGAGGGCCAATGTGAGGGCACTGAACACATTTTTTGCTCACTCACGTTTCACTTTTAAAGCAGCGTTACAAATTATTTTTACATCATTCGATAATTCTGTTGCCAGTCAGATTTGTCTACAAACCTTCCATCTTCATGTTTTGGCCTTTGCAACGTTTAATCAAGGTTTTATTCGACCCCATTAACTAATTTCATTATTTTTGTATTTGTGGTTCTTATTAAAGTACAATTTATTGGGAGCTGGAAAAATAATAATGCTACATCATGCATAACAACTTTAACAACAACAATAACAAAGATTTCCAGAAAGGAAGCACCTGTGTATCCTTGATCTAGCTCCATGTCACAAGTTCAAGCACGTAGAACTGATGAGGTAAAGAGCTGTTACTAAGTTTATTTGGATGCAGACCCAGTTTAGAAAGTCACTTTGTTGTTATGTGACGAGAACGCATTGTGACAGGAAATGACATCACTATGATGTCACCCAGTGGTAAGGAAGTGAGCTGTGTCTCTAAGATATTGGATAATCTTTTTATTTTAATTTTGTCCTTTTTAAGATTTTTTTTTATGTAAAGTGGACAGAAAATGTATCATTACTCTAAAAACAACTGCTTATGAAAAATGTCTGTAACATTGAATGTAAATAGTCTGCTAAAAGGTTAATACTATCGATACTATAAAGGGTGATAATGTTTTTCAAATGTTTTTAAAAACACATTCTCAAATCTTCCTTATGCGGAGGCATTTCAATATGACTTTTTCACCAGTGGCCTAATATATAGATTTTGGAAATTTATTTTTTGCTATTGACTACATGAAAGCAGGAAATTTAAATTTGTTCTTAGTATCTGTCAGTCCTAATGAAGGAAGTGTAGCTTCAGTTCTAGTACAGAGGGTGTGTCCTATCGATCCGGCAGTCCTAGTGAAGGTAGTGTGTCCTATCTTTACATTAGTCCTGGTGAAGGAGGTGTGGCTTATCTCTCCACCAATCCTAACGAAGGGGATGTGTCCTGTTTAACTGACAGTACAACTGAAAAATGTGTGGCCTATCTATCTGACAATCCTAATGAAGGAGTTGTAGGCTATCTATCCATCAGTCCTAGTAAAAGAGATGTGGCATGTCTATCCATCAGTCCTAGTAAAAGGGGTGTGGCATGTCTATCCATCAGTCCTAGTAAAAGAGATGTGGCATGTCTATCCATCAGTCCTAGTAAAAGAGATGTGGCATGTCTGTCCATCAGTCCTAATAAAAGAGATGTGGCATGTCTATCCATCAGTCCTAGTAAAAGAGGTGTGGCATGTCTAATGAAGGGGGTGTGACCTATCTATCCGCCGGTCCTACTGAAGTAGGTGGGGCCTAACTATCTGTCAGTACAATTGAAGCAGGTGTAGCCTATCTATCCATCAGTCCTAGCGAAGGAGGCGTAGTCTACCTATGGTTCAGTCCCAGTGAGGGAGATGTGATCTCAGTATCTGTCACTCCCAATGAAGGAGGCTTTTTAGATGTGTCAGTCGAAATAAAGGAACTATGACCTCTGTGTCTGTCAGTCTCAGTGAACGATACACTGAATGTTACAATTCATAGCAAAAAACACAGGCACAGGCTGTTATGATTATGAGAACGAAACAGGAAAAACAAGAGCTAGAGAGAGAGAAAGGCAGAGAGACAGAGAGCAAAACAAATGTAAAAAATATGCCAAGTTTGATGTGGCGCATGCACAAACCGAGCACGACGGCAGAGCTGTGCACCAGAAGCCTGCAGGGAAAGGAAGTGGTGTTGTGTATATATATATGTGTGTGTGTGTGTGCTCATGAGTGCGTGTGTGCAGTTCTCAGCCATAAGAACATTGTACATGGAGGATACGACCGAAAGCCACAACTGCTCAGGTGTTATGCTGAGTTTCACAAAACGCTGTCAACATGCAACCGCAGAGCGCAAAGCAGGAGGAAACGAGCGTCTA
>JAAGKR010000171.1:142656-261737 GCA_011419295.1 Clarias macrocephalus
GATACACTGAATGTTACAATTCATAGCAAAAAACACAGGCACAGGCTGTTATGATTATGAGAACGAAACAGGAAAAACAAGAGCTAGAGAGAGAGAAAGGCAGAGAGACAGAGAGCAAAACAAATGTAAAAAATATGCCAAGTTTGATGTGGCGCATGCACAAACCGAGCACGACGGCAGAGCTGTGCACCAGAAGCCTGCAGGGAAAGGAAGTGGTGTTGTGTATATATATATGTGTGTGTGTGTGTGCTCATGAGTGCGTGTGTGCAGTTCTCAGCCATAAGAACATTGTACATGGAGGATACGACCGAAAGCCACAACTGCTCAGGTGTTATGCTGAGTTTCACAAAACGCTGTCAACATGCAACCGCAGAGCGCAAAGCAGGAGGAAACGAGCGTCTAACCAGCAGCCTCAGGTGCAACACACACACACACACACACACACACACACACACACACACACACACACACACACACACACACACACAGAGCAAGGAGGGGCTCTACATGTGAAAAGATGGATCACACGATGTTGGGGATCGGGGAAATATTAAATATAGGGTGACTTCAAGGAATTGTTGGTAAATTTATCCCTTACACCTTAGCCAGAGCTAATCAACCTTTACATATCTAAAGCAAAATTTGCAATATGTCAATAAGTAAAATATTAGCTTAAAGTCTGAAAAATTATTCCTTTTTTCTGATTTTGCAGTCTGTGTTCTTTTTTGTCTCTCTTATTTGCTCTAAATCTTATTAAGCACTAATTTGCATTTTATACAGCAACCTATACAACTTTAGAATATCTCGTCGTTAACACTTACGGATATCTGAAAATTTAGATCAGGCAGAAGGAAAATTTCTAGTGCATGAACCAAATAAGGATTTAGGAAAAAATGAAATAAATAAACATGTAATTTTGCTTTCAACTCCTAGTCTGTCTTATTCCTTACGACTCTTTTAGTCTGTAAAATCTCTATCTGAATGAAGTTCTGAGCCTCAGTTAGCCCTTTATAGTCTGATGTTTATCTGCGTATTGCCTTTCTCTTGTTTATATCATGTTCTGTGCCTGTAGTAGCGTGTGTATCCACCACTGATTGTTTGTGTGACTTCCTGATCCCGGTCTAATTCGAGTCTACAGCATCCTGTTTGTATGTGCTTTTGAACTTTGACCTGTATCCTGGAATCTGTTTTCAGTAAAACTATCCTGCACACACGTCCTACCCCACAGAGTAATCTGTGCCACTTGTTTGCGCTTAACATGTGAAAGTTATACTGTGAAATATATATGTTTGACACATATTAAGACATAGTATAAAGAAAGGAAGGCAACTCAAGCAGACGATCAGAAAAGACTGGGTAAAACTGCGACCCCAATCAGGATAGGCGTCTGGCTGCCACTCACCTGAGAGCACCACCTCGATCAGATCTCCCTCGTGGATGTCGTCGGCGGAGGTGAGCCGCTGCAGGATGTTCTCCGAGTGCAGGTCATGCCGGAAAAGCATGATCTTGTCGTACATGCCAAAAAATCCACATTCTGGAAACTGTAACCAGATAAGCACATAGAGAGGGGCGATAAAAATTACAACCTGTTTCTGAAATCCTCAAGAAAACCTGAATCATAAGATATTATATTAAGGTATGATATGAACTGTGTTCACTGAATCCGGTCAGACTGCCTGTCAAGTCTCATCAAGTCAATTGGGTTTTATTGTCATTTTCTTTACACCTTGTATACGTGAAGATGTTAAGACAAGTGCAGGACAATGAAGAATGAGAGCCATGAAACTATGAAACATGGATATATTTTGCTAATTAATGAACCCTGGATGTTATTGTGGACAATCAGGAAACTGTAGAGTAACTCTTTCCTTCTGTCTGCAACGTGACTCACTTTATCTGCAACTCAAGGTGCTTTCCCACACTCCCAAACTTTTCGCTAGAGGTTGCTGAACTGTCCAGTTTCATGCTGAGACTTGACGCATCTTGATCTCTTGAATGTGTGACATCATATTCCCTAATAACATCCAAATTGAATGGACATTAGCAAGAGATATCAAGATGAACTTAGGTCTCCGCTAAGAACAATGCCAAAATGTCAGGAACTGTCTAAGAACTGTCTAAGAACTGTCTAAGAATTGTCTAAGAACTGTCTAAAAATAGTCTAAGAACTGTCACAACTTACCTAACAATTGCTATTAAGTTTGTATTACAGAAAAACTATTTACAATAACAATAATAATGATAATTATAATAACACTGAGAGCCAACCAAGAGTGAGTGCGTCATTTAGCAACCTGACATTTAGCAACCTAGCCTTGTCGTCAACAGTCCCTGTTCTGTTTAGGCTCTAGCTAGCTTAACCAAAATTAGTCTGCTCCTTCACCACAACGTGAGTTTCTCTCCATCTCAGCCAATATTAGGAAGTTTTAGGGGCCACATTAGGGGCCCAGGACTGCTACCGAGAAACACTTGACCCCAAAGACTGGTTCATTTTGATCCAATTGTTCGGTGCTCGGGAACTGTGCCCAAGTCACCTGAAAAAGGTGGTCTTGAGAACGATACAGCGTACTCGGGCAAGGATCGAATCAGATATTGAATCAGATAGCAATGCTGTCGGTCTACTCTGAAATCTCCATTAGCGCTTATAACTCACCAATCCCATCCTCTGACCGACACAGCTGATAAAATAAGAAGGAATGCACAAGCGTGACATTTTTTTTCTGAAATATCAGTACTAATAGACATAACGTCAAGATTAACATCCTCGTTCTTTTCTTTTCTTTTCTTTTCTTTTCTTTTCTTTGGTTAATGGCGGCTCACAAACCAAGTGCTCTTTCGGAGACAGTGTACCTGGGAACAGAAAGCAAAAACAATGTGCACCTCTGACGTTACAGCTTTCAGCTATTTGCTGAGGTCACATTTTACTATAAAACACATGAGCTGGTCTTTATGATTGAGAAAGCCTTATTCGAAAAGGTCCGTTACACCACATATCCTAGTTCCTGGACCACAATAAGATAATTAAAAAATAAAAATAATCCCAGTATGAATCCAATATACACAATATTCTAAGTGGAAAAAACAATATGAGCAAATGGAAACCGGACAAAGTATTGCACTGTGCTAAAGTAGGCTATAAAGTGACTCAGTAACTCTGTTGGAGTGAGAAATAAACTGGACTAGAGGCTATTTAGGAAACATGCAGCCATAAAAGCAGTTCTTTAGACTGGTTGTCCGTGACTGGAAACCAGAGAGTAAATTTGTGGATAATGGATCATTTGCCCTGTTGCCTGGCACACTGCTCAATTTATCTGCAACTTACACAAGTTTCGGTGCTTTACAGGAAAAAAAACATTACACAGTTCATCCCAAATATAGTCATATAGCCTACAGTCTGATGTTTGCTAATGTAGCCAAGTAATGAAAGATTATCTCACTTCAAATTTTCCATAAATACATTACACAAGTCTACATAATAAATAAAGGATTGAATAAATCAAGCTAGACGTGAGATCATCCAGAGTGTTCTCTATATCCAAGCGATTAATCACTGAGACTATATACACGCATAGATGAGCATGCTTTCATGTAAAGTAGGTCAGTGTCATGCCTGTTGTGTGTGTGTGTGTGTATTGTGTATTGTGTATTTTGTACTGTGTGGTCACTTCATAAGCAATTGAAACAGGGCGAGTTGGAAACCCAAACCTCACAGAGCAGCCCAGCCATTCATTCATCTGCCCGTCATCATCAATAATGCCTGAGGCTCGGCTAATGGCACCCTACAACCAGCACAGGGCATTGAGACAACTCTCGGAAACCCGGGGTAATCCCTCCGCTGGAGCGCGGCCTCAACAATGCGGCATTATGCTGGAGAACAGTGGAATGATATGAAGCTGAGACGATGTTAAGCATACGATCCAGTGCATGTAAAAGAACAAATCCTACTGGCTAACAAGACAACGAATAGTGGTGTCTCAGGGTGCAGCCAGACTATTAGCAGACATGCTATACGCCACGCTCCAGAGAACAAAGTAAATATTTTATGCTCCCCAACAGCCAAAGTACACAAAGTATTACTGCTAATATTTAGCACAGGAGTACATGCTTAGCACTATTGCTAATTATCAGAAGTGGTTACTATTAACTAGGTTATTTGCTTTTGAATTCTGAGGAAATGTTAAGACAAGTCTTATAGCTAACCAATTCAATAAAACTTTAGCAGTGACAAATAGACCTGGTTGTGTTTAAATTTTTGGCAAATGAAATATATCCTGTACGTTTAAACAGACATGACACTTGACATAAAACATGCATTAAAAATGCACCCGCGTATATGTGAACCATGATGGTGCCCGTGCCACTCTAAACGCCTGGTTCATTTCATTATGTTCATCTACCGCTGATTTGAAACATGAATGTGCCGATCATAGGAAACACAGTCACAAGCAGTACAGGACGAGCCACTGATTTTTCTCACGGCTGTGAACATGTTATCAGTCACTAAATCCATGTCACGCTCGGGCCATCCAGACCAATCCGCCTGGTTGATGTCCCTGGTTTCAGATAATGAATGGCAGAAGTGCAGGTGGCAACTTAGACGAAATACAATAACACAATTTGTTTAACAGAAAACAAATGAACGGTGTCTGAGGTGCCACATTAAATAGCGGAGACAACATCAGGGTAGTGACTCAGACAAGACGAGAGTTTGACCATATTGTCTGGACAATAAGTCATTCCAGTGTGCAAGCATCGCTCATCTAAATAAATAAATATGTAAATAAAAATATGCACTTTAAAAAATCTACACCCATTGAAAAAATACTGTAGTTTACAAAAGTAATTACTGTAGTATAGTCTAGCTTACTATAGCGCATGGTGTAGGAAACTCTAGTATCTACTCTTGTAATTACTACACGCTATAGTACATGGTAATATTTACTATAGTAATTCACTACATACTGTAGATATCTGTTGTATTTACTATTTCAATTACTATATGCCATAAGAAACTGTAGTATTTAATTACTAAACACAGTAGTAAACTATAGTATTTACTATTGTAATTACTACACACATTAGTAAATTATAACATTTACTATTGTAATTACTACACATCGCAGTAAACTGCAGTATTTACTATGGTAATTGATGACACACTATAGTTAATTATAATATTTAATATTGTAATTACTACGCACCATAGTAAACTGTAGTATTTACTATGGTAATTGACTACACACTGTAGTAAACGGTAGTATTTACTATTATACGTACTGCACAATCTAGTAAACTGTAGTATTTACTATAGTAATTGATGATACAATGTAGTTATCTGTATTATTTACTATGGTAATTGACTATACACTGTAGTAAACTGTAGTATTTACTATTATACTTACTAAACTCCCTAGTAAACTGTAGTATTTACTATAGTCTATAATAAGGTTCAAAAACACTAAAGTATTTACTATAGTATTTTTCTATTTTTCAATAGCTCCAAGATTTAGTCATGTTTAGCATATTTAGTCATTTGTCCCATTTGTTGTGACATTTTCTAGGAGTGTACTATTGCAAGGCTTTGATATAGTTATGGTCAAATCCTAGAAAATACTAGTACAAAATATTAATCCTTCAATAAACTTATGGCCTTCTATTTGACAATTTTTTTTTTTTTTTTTTTGGATTTTTCCCAGATTTTCTCCCCTAATTTAGTCGTGTCCAATTCCTCCCCGTCACTAGGGGGCTCCCACATTAAGGCTACTACTACCACTCAGCCGGGAGGGCGAAGACTATCACGTGGTTCCTCCAAACCACGTGACGCCAGCCGACTGCATCTTTTCGAACCGCTCGCTCACGAACCGTTGGCGGCGGCGTAACATACTTGGAGGACAGCCCTATCCGCTCCTTCCGCATTTCGTGAGCTCACGGATGCCCCTGATTGGCTGTAGAGCCGTGATTAATGTGGGAGCACCAAGTACCACTCATCCCTTCCCTCTGAGAGAGCTCGGCCAATCAGCTCTCTCCAGGCCTCTGGCTGTGAGAGGTAACAGCATCACCCGGGGATCGAACTCGCAATCCCCGGATGATAAGGCGAGCACTTTACCACTGTGCCACTTGGAGGCCCAAATTGCCTTTAAATATAGAACAAATAATATATGTTACCATTTGTATGGCTGCCACCTTTTACTCGCAATAATATCTGAGATAATCAACTGACTGACAGACAAAAGGCTAGAGACCTTTACTGGGGACATAGTCCTATCATCTTTTCGACTGTTTTTATTAAAACAAAATTCGATCGTTGTAGGTGTGCCCATGGCACACCCTGTGGTATACAGAAATCAAGTTGGCTATAGCAATTTTATCTTTCTCAGTTGAATTTTTGTTACCATAAATGTGAAAATTGATGGGTGTGTTCATATTGAAACAGGCACTGGTGGTTTTTAGTTGCAGCATACGTAGTTTCTTTTCTCATACTTTACCAAAATGTTTGCCTGTATTGCCTGTTTGCCCGTAAAAACCTGTACAGTATGTACAGTAGCTGGTTGCAAGTCATCTGCAGTTGTCTTAGGCCAGTTGATATATTTTTCCTGTCTTATCCAATCATTGTTACAGGACTTAAAACATTTCAACTTCTTTTTAACAGGCCTAGTACTCACTCACAAGAATCATCCTCTTCCTCCAACTCACCTCCCACTTCATATTCCAATTACTTTAGTGGATGAGAAAATATGTATTACAACATTGTTGTTAGCTCTGAACCAAGGTACCTAATAAATGAGCATTGTATAAAAGTTAACCAGTTAGAAATTTAGCAGAAAGGTGACTACAAACCTATGTCATGAGTATCATCCATTAACCTTGTAGAACACTGCAGTGGACCAAAGTTGTATTTGGACTTTTACGTATACCACTTAAAAGTAGCCACTTTAAAAATGGGACATCATGCACTCTGGGAAATATGATCTGTTTTCTGGGGCAGACTGTTAAAAAAGGGACGGTCCTGGGAAAACTGGGGCAGGTGGCATCCCTCTCCACATGTACACCTATTCCCTTTTTCAAGGCTGTTAGCAATACTTTACATTGGTTGTTAAAATGAATCTCACACCGTACTGGTTTGTTACAAAATAATATACATAATTAAACATAAACTATATAAATTACTTTATGACATCTGAAAAAACAAACCAACATAAAAATATAAAAACATGAAATAACTATGGACATACAACCATGTCCTAAAATATTATACATGAAGTGACTTGTAAAATGTAAAAATGTACAAAAACATACTGTCTGTTTAAAAATCTTAAAATGATGTACACATAAACAACTGCATCGACTCCACTTAATGAATGTAATGTAACACTGGAATGACTTAAAGACTCCCCTGGCTATAGTGAGAACAAACCCATAAAAATTTATCTCGAATTTAATCGTACAAATGTTTTGTAAAACATAATTAAACCTTAGTCTTCTGTTAATGGACATAGGCAGCTAGCCAATACTATAGTTATGACCTCTAGTCAACTCTAGGCAACAAGCACAGTGTGTTAGTTTGAGCTTAACAGCTAAATGATTAATGCATAACAGGTTACATTAACAGCTAACAGTAGAAACGAGTTGCAAATGTTAACAAGAGAACCATAAACTAGCGGATTAATTCTTTTGCATGTTAGACTGTGGGAACTGCAATGCTATGTGTTTGTGTGCCTGAGTGTTACATCTCCCCCACCCCCGGTAACACCCACAGAAAGACAGTAAGAGAAGTGATTTGGAAACCTCATGCTACAAACTAATACTAAATTAGCATACCGAACTGTGCAGCGACTCTCAAGTAATGAGGTGTAAATGCATGACGATTAGCAGGAACTTTAACTCTTCAAAGATATATGAATTTGTAACACCGACGACAAAATTACTAGCTTAATATTAGCCTCATTTCTCAATAGTGAGATTGTAAGAAACCATTTTATTACCTGAACAGTGAAATGACGTTGAGTTAAAGCGGCAACAACAGTTTAAATAATTGTAGCTGTTCCTTACGGAGTCAGTGATTAAAGAACAGTTTGTACGTGTATCTCTGGTGTTGACCAAGTAACATTTTTAAAATATGACATTTAACATTGGCAAGAAGTGCAGTTCTGTATCCTGTTTTCTTATTTTAATCTCATTTCTGTTTGACTCCCCTATGGTTTGATGGACGGCTTGGAGAAAGCCGAAACCTCCCGCTGATTTCAGGTTTTCAGCATTCATTGTTGCTTAGGTTTACCCTCTACTGATCTACTGGAGGTAGGTGATGTTGTTTCAATCCACGTTCAGGCATTTATGGGATACTGAAAGGGGGGGAGGGGATGGCTAAGTATCTATTGTGTAACTCCTCCAGTTTCGATTTGCTTCAGGGAGTTAAATTCTGAGGAACTGATCTGCCCACCATGGGTGCATGAAACAAGCACTTGTGAAATACCATCTTCCCCTGAGAGACGCATTTTGATTTAGGTTTATCGGAGATGCTGCGTACGTTAAAATAAGCTATTTTCAACTGCATTTGAATAAAACCTCCACTTGAATCATTATATTTTCACTTCTGCAAATTTCCGATTGCTTGTACACGCACACATACACACACCTTGCACCATTTTACACGCCATTCGTCACAGCGGCAAAAGAGGAAACAAAGGTTTCAGAAAGTGATTCAGCGATTGCTGTGGCAGCTCACAAATCTTTCACCTCGCTCGAGTGATCAGGAAAACACAACAGGAAGCACGGCTGACTGAATGTGAGCCGCCGTGACGCCGAGCTCCGTCACCAGGAAAGAGGAGGCCCGGCGTGAGATACGCGGCCACAACGACCCCCACCCTCACAGTGTGAAATACACTAATGTCTTTCAGGGATTTGGGCCTTTCCCCTGACATCGGAGTTAATCTTGCACCTATATACTAAAAAGAAGTCCAGTGTGATTGTGTGACTGTGTTCTGCCAGTATATCCTGAACAGCATGGAGGGGTGGTGAGAATACACCAAGATGTGGTACAAACATGACATCAGACGTAACACCTAAGTACTGTACAGTCAGTACTGTAAGTGTAGCTTTCTTAAAGTCAAGACTTGTTAGCATTCGCAAAGTATAGCAAAACTTTCTAAGGCCTTATTATGCTTAGAATAGCAACGGATTAGCTGGGAAGGCAAAATAAGGCTATAATTTTGTTGGGGCAAAATTAATATCCAGAACCCTGTTAACATGTCACATGTTAATAAAAAATGAACTGAAAATTAAATGTCCCAACCCCACCAAGTGTCACTGGTTCTCCACATTCAGAACAGCATGTTTACGGCATCAGACCAAAAGAATCACAATCAGTTCTTGTGTGGTAAAATTGTTGGAGTTTGATGTCCCAGCACCTTTTTGTCTGTAGGGAGGTACGTTTTAAATGATCCCGTGATTTACATCTGGCAGCATGGTGGCTTAATGGTTAGCACTCTTGGCCCTGTACCTCCAGGGTTAAAGGTTCGATTCCAGCCTCAGGTCAGTGTGCGTGGAGTTTGCATCTTCTCCCCGTGCTTGGTGGGTTTCCTCCAAGTACTTCAGTTTCCTCTCAAGCAGATTAGGCCTACTGGTGTTCTCAAATTGTCCATGCGGTGGTTTAGCACCCTGTCCAAGGTGTACCCTGCCTCATGCTCCAAAAGACTTCTGGGATACGCTTAAGGTCTGAGACCATCTACAGGATAAGCGATATTAGAAATAGATGAATGAATGATTTACAACCAGTCAGTCCCAGTGAAGGAGTTGTGGCCTGTTTGTGTCTTTCAATCCCAGTGAAGGAATCATGGCCTCTGTACCCGTCAGTCCCAGTCTCGTTTTCTCTACATATCAGGTCACTTTTTTTCCCTATTTAGCAAAGTTTCTCAAACTTAATTTGACGTTAACATTTTTTCTGCAAAATTCTGCTTCAATTCTAGATTACAATAATATACGAGTGTATCACATTAAAGTGATGAGACTCTTAGCTGCAGCAAAATATTTGAATGGTGCAAACGTTTTAAAGAATTCCGTGTGTCCATGAATTACGATCCTGTCCGTGCTGGCCAATGCAGTCGTTACTTCGAACATTCGGTGACTGGAACGGCTGATCCTGGAAAATCAGCGGATAATTTGTTGCCAACTTGTTGCCAGAATCTGTCCGTGGGAATTGTACACACGGTTAAAAGTCCCAGTTTGACCTCTCGTAATATAGCACCACTTTAATATGTGATACAGATCAATGCGAAGCAGCGGTGTATGGTTTACACTTGGCACATTTTTACTTGGCAGCAGCAGTAACACAAACGTCATTGTTCACACACTCACCGCATGCCTTATAAAGATCTGGAATGTTTTACCTTCTCACATCAAAACTCTACTGTCATGTTTCTTGTATTTCCTCGTCACCGTTTCTGTTTATTTAGACCTGATAACTAGTGAGGTTAATCAATGCGTCACACATTGTAGCAGCGAGAAAATGTGATGTCCTCAGAATAGGACAGTGAGGTCTCATGAGGCTACAAGAGACATTTACTAGACAGCATGCCAGAGCCAAAATATATCCCTGCCAGTCAGTGTTCCCAGTCAAACTGGTAAATGTTTAGTGATTTCATACACAGTAATGTTAAACACACTGAGACGTTCTCTCTCATAAAACTTTGCACCTCAGTCATGACTGGTGTCACATCATAAACTGTGCTAATCTTGAAAATCCAGATATAAAACATATAATTTAGTAGGTTCAAACGCTATGTGAGGTTTTTCTATAGCTTTATGTCTATAATGGCAGCGCCACAATGCAACTTTACAGAACGTTTAAAAAATGTTTTAATAAAATGAGTAAGCTAGAGGAGACAGTGGCAAGAAAAAGCTCCCTGAGACAACATGAAGAGAACTTGAGAGAACCAGTCCCCAAATGGAACCCATCCTCTACTGGGTGACACATGATTATACAGTACATGATAAAACACAATTTCCCTTCTAGAACCATATAATATGGTTAAATATTGTCAATTGTCCTCATATGAAAGGGGAAATGTGTCTATTTTATAAAGACTCAGTCACTCACTCATCGTCTATACCGCTTTATCCTGTATACAGGGTCGCGGTACATGGAGCCTATCCCAGGAGACTTATGGTACGAGGCGGGGTACACCCTGGACAGGGTGCCAATCCATCGCAGGGCACACACACACATACACTCACTCAAACACACATTCACACACTACGGGCAAATTGGGAAGGCCAATTAGAATTAGCCTAACCTGCATGGCTTTGGACTGTGGGAGGAAACCGGAGTACCCGGAGGAAACCCACCAAGCATGCAAACAGAGACGGGAATCGAGCCTTAAAATAATTCAATTCAATTTTATTTGTATAGCGCTCGTCATTGTCGCAAAGCAGCTTTACACAATCATAAGAATTATGGAAGTTTGTATAGAATGTGAATCAGAAGAATAACAAAAACATCTTAAAATAAAATAAAAAAACGCACATATAAAATCTCAGCACACATTAAATTGTCACCTAGGTATCGTGATAATATCATATCACGAGGTACCTGGTGATTCCCATCCATACTAATTTGCATACAGTAACACTGAAAATATTATATTAACATAAAACCCTATATTTCTAAAATAAATGAATGAAAAATGCTTGAAGATGTATTCAAAATTACAGATGGGGGGGGGGGGTTGTTTCACTTATGAATCACGATTATAACTGAAAGAAAGAAAAAAAGAAAGAAAGTCTGAGACAGCATTCAGTCTGCTCTGGCGCTGAGGGTCAAAAGCCCTGGACGCTGATGTATGTCCATCGTTACCCAAACTCGCACACACAGCTGCAGTAGCATCTCCTTGGATACCCAAGAGAGCTTTACCTGATCTTTGGCCTGTGTAACCATGGTAGTGTTATAGCACACACACACACACACACACACACACACACACACACACACACACACACACACACACTACGGGGCAATGTTTTTTTTTTTTTTTTTTTTGGCCAGAAAGCAGACTATTTTTTTTTCGTCCTTGATAATAATCATCAAGCTTTTGTGCCGGGGTTTGAAAATAACAGGGTCATTAAATCCATTAACGACTGACTAAAACTCCACTGCTTAGACATGAGGCTGCTCAAAGCATTAAAACCTGGCTAATGGATAAACGGTGCAGAATCGTGCATATGCGTGTGTGTGTGTGTGTGTGTGTGTGTGTGTGTGTGTGTGTGTGTGTGTGTGTGTGTGTATGTGGGGCCTGCTGTCGTACAGAAAACCTGACTTTGCATCTTGTTATGTGATTATGTGATGTGCAACACAGATCTTGTGAACTTTGCACTGCAGCGTGAAATCAAATGTATAGAGAGTCTTTCAAATTACATGTAATCTTAAAGAATGAACATGAGTAAAATGATTGTATTTCTTCCGGAAGATACTAATCCAATGTTGGAGAGCTCAGTAGCTCAGATCCATGTTGTCCATTTGTTTGTAGCTGAGTGAGTCAGTAAGCTTCAGCAGGGTACGTTTAGTCATTTCCAGTTCACCAAAAATACACAAAGTGTTTGAGTGTTCCTTTCATTTCTCTACAAAATATTCAAACAGCTGAAATAACCAAGCGAATGATAACAAACATACATCATCTGTACAAATTCAGTCACGTCTCCTGGTCAGGGTGGATGTAGCTATAGAGCTTATGGGATGCGGCGTCCAGGATTGAGTTACCTGGCACGTCTTGAGCTCGCATTTCACGCCTGACCATAATAACACTGTTACCTGATAAAGCTGTATAAACAATGAACAAGGAATTATAGTCTAATTACTGTATCATAGTACAAATAACAAATAAAACACAACAAGGTGAGCTGTTAAAGGAAATACTGGACAATATGGCCTGGCACATCATCCTGAAGTGTCCTCTCATACCTACAAATTTCTCTATTAATTAAAGAGTCTAGTATTTAGTTACATTTACTCTTCTATATCACTCAAGTTACAGTAGCCATAAACAGGCACTCCGTCACCAGGTGTTTTTTTTTTTCTTGTCACGTTGCAGAGAAACTGAAAAACACACTAGATTCCATCTTGAAGACATTGGGGAAATCTTAGCACTTTTTTATGTATTTCTATTGAAATAAAATTTCATTAGTTGATTATTTGGCTTAGATTATGTGGCATATGTACCCAACATACCGTACACGTCCTTATAAATGAGTCTTAACTACAGAAACTTTAACATATCTGGAGCAGTGCATGAACATGGACCTGCATTTTAAATTGTAGATTACTCTTTGCTATTGTCAAGTAAAAATGTAACCCATTATTCAAAAGAACCGCATACACCGTTGACTGGTTAATGCTGGAGTTAGTGTGTTTTCTAGCACTTGCTTTGTAACTACTTAAGCTTTTAGCTCCAATGATCATTGTAACCTCATGATTAAATTTCTCAGGAATGAAGGCATGAAATCAAATGACAAACTCTTAGCTGCCTGATTCATGAAAATCCATCGATTACTTGTTGTGGAAGAGATGCATCTATCAGTACGAACTGTACACACCAACACTCACCAACACATTACAGGATCTCTGCTGGAACTTACTGGCACATCGCTGTACACTCCTGACCTTGCTCCGAATCATTTCCACATGTGTGGTCCGTTAAAGGACTTCCTGGGAGGCTAGCGTGTCAGACGTGAGACAGGCAGTCCGATAACGGCTCTGGCATACTGAGAAAAACGTCTATGGTATCCGAGCACTAGTGTGAAGTTCGTTTTTTACAATCATAAATCATTTTAAAACATTGGACGCCCTTTGCGGTATCACAAAAAAAGCCCACCTAGAGGCTTAAGCTTATGCAGCGGCATTGTTACAGTGATAGATCAAACACCATTGCGACTTTTAGCACAACCGAGATAGCGGCAACACATCACACCAACTCAAGAGAGCACACACACACACACACACACACACACCTGATCATATCACTAGTGCTCGGATACCATAAACGTTTTTTAATCAATCAACGTCAGCTTCCTGTTGCCAGATAAAGAATAAATGACCAAGAAAGATTTAAATGTTGTAATCTGACGTGTCAAGAACAATGTCAATGTCAAGAACATGCCTGGTTCTCTCATTATGAATCGAAGTAAGGTTTGGATGAGATAAGCATGAGGAATTCAATTTCGAAGCTTGAATGAAGTCTTGGGTGAAACGGAAAACATACCTAATAGTCTAAAAGGGAAAAAGGGAAGCAGAGTCTGACAGGACAGCCTCAGAAAACCCCTACATTTCCAAGCGTGTATAAATGTGTTCGATGAAAATGTATGTAGTTAATAACAATGACTAATTTTTTTTTAAGTACAGTCACAACCTTACTTGAAAATACAAGGTGAGAATTTGTGTTCACTGCAAAATGTGACATCGTAGTAAGTCAAAATATCTTGAATTCATCTGATATTCAATAATCTAATATAAACCAAATCAGTTATGAGATGAGACTAATTTTACAACAAGACCAAAAGTAACACAATACAAAATAATGAAATAATTGCTGATAATATGGAAGTGTTAACAAATCACCAGGACTGCTCAGACATCATCTCAGAGAACAATCATGTATTTCAGTGAGGAACTGTCGTCATTCACACACCGGCTCAGAATAGACTCGCTGTCAGGGTTTTTTGCTGGTATTACATTTATGGCAACAGCTCTCTCTCTCTCTCTCTCTCTCTCTATTCACTCCCTCCACCGCTCAGGATGAACAATCCACTATGGGTTTTCTCAAGGTTCTGCTCTACCCTAAAGCATTAGTATGTACAAAATGACCGAGCATGTCCATCAAAGCAAGCAACCAGCCTCTAAACACTATTACTGACCCGGCAAGGTAGAAATATTCACAAGTGCACAGGATGGAGAAGCAAGTAGCAAAGAGGATGTGAACGAGAGGTTTGTTTAGCGCATGTTGTCTGCCACAGCATACCGTTGCTTCCTCAAATGACAAACCGGAAAAAAAAAAAAAAACTGACGATAACAAGTGTATCTTTTGATTATGTGATTTTATCATCATATTATATCACTGGTGTAGAGTGGATGTGCCATGTATGCAACACGTCTGTGTAGAGGAAGCAACCGCCTGTCCAATGTGCAAGCCTTGCAATCAGCAAGCAGCGTCGATGCGACATCCTTTTTTTTTTTTTTAATCAAGAAATCAGATTCCCACATGTACAAGAGCGATGATTAAACCCGACGGCTATGCCAGCCGAACCCGGAGCCGCCGTATTCACAACATGAATTCTGGCAGAAATTCGACAGGGTTCTTTATGCTGCCATCTAAATCGTTTGTTTCTAAATTGCACACTTTATTGATATGGCCCATAATCATAATAATTTGCTGTTGCTTTACAGCACGTAAAATAGTTTCCTCCGTTGCCTGTTTTTCTGTGTTTTAAACTGAGGCGAGTAATTTGACCAAAAATGTTGCATCACGATGCTTGAACACATTTCTTTGAAGCACAGTATATACCACAGTATAAAGGTAGATATTTACCACAATCGGACGATGCAAAGCAGCTTAGAATTGAAGCAGGATACAGATGAACAGTTGAGCGCTCGATGACTTAACCACTATACCACTGCTGAACTATATAAGATTGCTAACATTGTCCCTGCAATACAGGAGTGTTTCATTAAAAATACCTTTTGTTAAGTTATTAGAAATCAACAATACTTTATTTTTTTTTATTTTTATTATTATACCCAGCCTACAGATTTCAATCCGATCGAGTACCCGCGGTATGCACCCAAACAAGTCTGATCCACAGAAGGCCCGCCTTGCAACCTACAGCACCCTAAAGATATGCAGCCAACATTCTAATTCCAGACATTACTGCAAGAGGTCTTGTGGAGCCAAGGCCAGAGGGGCCAGATCCGTCCAAGTGGCATAAGAGGAACCCTAGATGATTTTAATGTTAAGTAAACCCTGAATTGCAAAAAAAAAAAGAAAAAAACACACACTCTTTTGTTTGCAGTTTTGAATATGAAATTTCAACATACAACTTACAGTTGATTTGTAAGCACAGATGATCCTGGACGTATGACGGGGTTACGCCCCAATAAACCCCTGGAAAATTAAAAATACTCCAGAATAGTCCAAAAAACAGTACATTTACTACTGTTCACATAAACTTACAAAACAGCAATTACAGCTGAGCAAAATCAACTAAGACAAAGCTTATTTTATAATAAAACCTGAGTATTTTGTAATGCATAGAGTAGAGTCTCGCTTGTTTGCCCTCAGAATCACTTATCTGATTGGAAGATGAATGCCGCTGCTGCCCAATGTCTTGCAAGATTACCGTAGTGCAAATTGTTAGCCAAACAAAATATCAAAATTCTAAATTTGGCGATTTGGTTTCCACTTTTAAAATGATATCACAATTTCTACAATATTTCAGAAGCATGTATTGTTACATAATTTACCACAATATAATCTTCCATAGTCTTTCCAGTGCATTTAAATAAATTGTTCAATCATGACACCCACAAATGGCCCAATACCTAAATTGTGAATATTTGTATACAACTCTAATGTACTGCCTGCTTGCTGTAGCTCATGAGCCGCTATCCCAGTTTTACTTTCTTCACAGCTACTCAGCCTGGCGATTTTTCACTGTGTGAGTCATGCACTCAACAATTATTTTCTCATTAACTCAAGTTAATATTAACTCTAGGCTAGGAAGAGCTAGTGACCCAAAACCACTCAAAACTAAATGTGCTGCTACATGAAAATCACGATAGTTTTCGTATAAATTTCCATCAAAACAACTCACTCAATATTGAATTCCACTAGAAACAACATTAGATGAAGTCTTATATATAGTTTATGTAGAGGAAACACAGTGAATGATTATTTATTAGGAGGAAAAAAAATGGGGGATTTGGAACATGCTGCAATAACACCCTATAGATATTCATTGTTGTACTGGGATGCCTTAATTACTGCCAACTGTCAATTTTTTGTTCGATTTTTTTTTTGTTGTTTTTAACAAATAGAATTGTTTGAATATATATTTGGGATGAACGAGTTTTCCAATAAAATTTGCTTTTTATGTTTTTTTTTTATTTTGCACCTGCACTATTGTAATCAGTGTATCATTAAAAAAAAAAAACTTTACCCTCTTGCTCATTATGATTTTTTTACTTTCAGTTTAACCTAGCTTTAATATTTTTCTACACCTTGTTGCTTGCATGTTGTGAACTTACTGCTGTAATTTTACAATTTCCCTTTGGGATTAATAAAGCATTCTATCTTAGTAACTACTATCTATCTATCTATCTATCTATCTATCTATCTATCGATATGTGTATCTATCTACAGTATAAATGTCATTTAAAAAAATAATTTTAGACTTTTTTTTTTTTCAAAACAATCGTTATGTGCATGGCGTGTTGATGGATGCACACAATAAATATCTCGTCATGTACAGTTCCTAATAACTGAAACCATTTCGCTTTACTCCCGCCTTGCTGAACACGGTAAGATCAACTCGCGCTCATCTTCGGCCTGATGATGACAGGTGCAGATATCAGGCACACAAGCTCCGTCTGATATTTGCACAAGCCTGTGTTTATTTAAATCTTTCATATAGCTTGCTAAGAAGAGGAAAACCGTGCATGGTGGAATTAACACAGCCAGGTAAAGGGTGTTTCCTGGAGCTGTTTCCATGCCTCGCGGCAATCCAAAAGAACAAATGTCGTACTGTCTGAGGCAACGACAATCAGAACCACAATTGTGAAGAATAATCGTTTCGCTTTGATGAACAGAGCTGCTTATCTATGGAAAGATGAACAAATCTACATATCTCTGTCATTTATCAGATATAGACAAAATGCAAAATAGTTCTGATGCAGCTCTATTGTTCATTCATGCTCCCTTAACACGTCTTTACTGTGTTTCCTCTGGGTAGGAGTTAGCATTCATGATGATTGCCTCACGGAGACCTTTCCATCATGTTTAATGAACAGGATTACGGGATTGCCTTATAGCCTTTTTAACGAGCAGCCATAGAAGGTACCTTTAAAAGGTGTCTTTATTCTGGCTTCGCTCTGCAAAAAGGCTGCACTTTATTACAGGTAATATACGCATAGTCAAGAGTTTGTCAGTACTACTTTTGATTATACTTTTGAGATGATAAATAAATACCGGCAAACTCCCTCTTAATGAGATCATTCAATAGTTAGGTAACAGTTTAAATTGCAATCTGTCCAAATAATCGCAAAGTGCTTTTCTGATCAAACCGTGCAGCCCTACTAACAGCAGAGCAGTGTGCATGCTGAATGACACGATGAGCTCTTCACTATAGGTTTAGTCTTTCTAAAATTAGTTTCACAGGAAATCTATAATGGCACTTGTGTGCCGTATATTTTCATATCTTCCTGTACGTCGTAATTTAACTGTGACACTGAATTTCTATATAAATGATTTTGCAAACGGTGCTTGGAAATAAAAATTTGTCATGATTACATAATAAAAAAGTCATGATTACATAATAAATATTTATGCCACTGTTCTATCGTGCCCTCGACTTTAATTTTTCCCAGAAGGTGTTGGTTAATTTTCTATAACAGCAGTTTTGACAGTCATTGTGGCTAAAAGGCAAAGTTTATATTCATGCTCTTGTTTTAATATGTCATAGTCTCTATGGTAACGGCTTGATGCACAACAAAAGCAATCTATGCTCTTATTTATCAAAGAACAAACGTACCAGGGAAAGTTTCGAAGTTTTCTATAATCAGACTTTGAGTTAACATTTGTAGAAGAAGTCTCAACTCTGTATATTTTACACGATGTCTTCTGTCTTCAGAACAGATGAGTTCCTGCTTTCCTAATATTTGGTCTGAGGTGGAACAACCAATCAAACTCAATCTTAACTTTTTCAATGATGTCCTGCACCAAGCATGTCTTTGCTAATGGGTTACGATGAAATTGTTAGTCACACAATTCTTTTACATTTTAACAAACATTAGAACAAATGATCATTCCTGCACGCACTGCATTCACATCAAAGTTTCAACCATGGAAACATGTAACCATTGATGTATACAGCTTGACTAATTCTCATGAATACTGGAAACCCTACTTACCCACTCTGTATGATTCATACCTGTGACATCATAAGACTGAAATACAGTATCTTTGGGGTTATGAGGTTGTGCTAGTTTCATACTAATAGCTTCCTCATTTACCACTGGTCAGCCAGTCGCCTCCGTCCATAATAAAAGAAATGCTCCCTTGTTGACCTATAAAGTCCTAAATGTAGCTGCAGCTTTCAGACTGACATTTTTGTCTGAGTGTGTTGCTGGGTTTGAAATACACTGCAGCATTATATTTACTTGTGACACACCCACCACAATGTCCTTCCATTCAGTGTTCTTCCTCATCCGTCGTTTTTCTTATTGAACCCCTCGGTTTTTAGTTTATTCAAAAGTACAGGATTATATTCTTGCTCAAGTGACTTTGAATTAAAACGGTTGCCCAAGAGAAGGATTGGATGTGTTTAAATGGCAAGATGTTCCTCAATTCGAAGGACCTCAATTCAGATTCGCTTTCATTTTGGCGACACTTTAAAAATCTCTGCTTTCACATATATCACAGTTTTTTTTCCAAATGAAAAACTAATATACTTCCCGACACAGGTTTAGCGTTTTCACAGGCTTCCCATAGTACTTGTGTTTTAGATTAAAAAAAAAAATCGACTTCCCAAAATGTCCTTATGGACCTACAAACAAATTGTGTTCCACATACTGTACGTCTGCTGAAATGACTAGTCTGACCCATCTCACCCTTTTACATTTGTAAAATAAACTAATCAGGCTAGTACACCCAACATGCACTGTGATGCAAACACACCAGGGTGGGCTATACCAAATTCCGAGTAGTTAATAACATAATCTATTTTAAGGATTAGGAAATCCATTATTCTCTTCTTGTGACCAGGTATAAATGTGAATCATATTGGTTTTAATTGGTTTGGTGCCAACTACCAATCTGTTCCCAGTTCCCAAACACCAATGCAAACGTAATTTTATTGATGTGTTCGACTATAGACTTTTGCAAACTTGTTTAGTTTTAGATTCCTTTAAATACTTTAATAATTTCACAAATAATATAACTTACTTAACAGTTACACTAATAGTACACCTAGTTGCTGTTTAACGCTGATGTTAGTTTCGGTACTGCATGGCTGCATGCAGGTGCAGTGATCTCCGGATGTGTTGACTCATTAAATTAACCCGAGTTAAACAAACTTCTCTCTAGTCAACAGTGATGATTGTAAAGGTGGTGGCCCCCACAGGACAAACTTTAACTAAAACCCAAAGCAAGACAAAACACAAAGTCCAGACGGTCAGTTCATAATACACAGTCTGAAGAAGACCGACCACCAGTCTACCGTCTGTCTCTCATCCTTCCAGGCACCACCTCAAACTTCTCAAGCTTCCAGAAATTCTGATGGGTTTTGATTACAGCGTGCTATCTATCTATTTATATAAAAAGACAGGTTTTATTTGTATATTGGTCAGAACTCACTCTTCCTGTGATATCTTTACATTTCGTACATTTCTGTCTGTCTGTATGTATGTCTGCATGTATTTCTGTACAGCCAGACTTTGTCACAGCATCACGCAAAACTGGCAGAATAGATTATAATGTAGTAGTTAGGTATTTGCCTAAAGTTAAACCTGTGCCATAAAATTAAAATGTAGAGTAAAAGCGATGTTATGAACAGTTATAGTGATATACTAATATCAATGATTACATTAAAGTTGAGCAGCTTATTTTTTGCTTTAACCCTTTAACTATATCTACAATCTCTCAGAAATATCACACACAGGTCAGAGCTCAATTCTTGGTGAAATTGATCAAGCAGAGGTGATTCAATGGTAAAAATCCTGTGCATGGTGAATGCACCTACTGGACTCTCAGAACCAGGTTAACTGTTTTTGATTATTTTATAATGATAGTAGATTTAGAAAAGTTTTTATTTGGCATTAGGCATTTTATAAGACAATATTTCCATTTTGCATTCAATGAAAATACTTTCGAGATGTGGGTGTTATGATCGACTGGTAGGCGGCACGGTGGCTTAGTGGTTAGCCCAGTCACCCCACACTTCCAGGGTTGGGGGTTTGAATAACGCCTCCGGCCTGCATGTGTGGAGACTTCATTATCTCTCCATGCTTGATGGGTTTTCTCTGGGTATTCCAGTTTCCTCACAAGTGTATGAATGTGAGTGGCTGAGAAAACTGGAGCACCATGCCCATAACCAATTAGACCTATTCATTTTGCTTATCAATTAAACAAAAGCAACTACTCATTTTACAGTACACTATAACTCGCAGGTCATGAGAAAAAAAGGTTTTCAAGTTCTAATGAAACTAATATTGAATTCTTTAGTCCAAAAGCCTGAAGTACAACAATCACCAATGTAAATCCACCCAAACGGTGAAGCATAGTGGTCTGAGTCTGGATGGATCAAAATAAAGACACATCCTTATAGAAATCATGCTCGGAAATGTTCAGTACTTCAGACTTAGGCATCTGGCAACAAGAGAGAGGCT
Source organism: Clarias macrocephalus (assembly GCA_011419295.1). Taxonomy (NCBI): domain Eukaryota; kingdom Metazoa; phylum Chordata; class Actinopteri; order Siluriformes; family Clariidae; genus Clarias; species Clarias macrocephalus. The sequence goes on from JAAGKR010000171.1 coordinate 164,297, forward strand.
TGAAGAGAGTGTCTCTAGTGTCCCAGCCACAGCCAAGCCTTATATCTCATATATATCATCTCTATATAGAACCTGAAAATACAGCAAATCACCCCATCCACCTTGATGGAGCCTGAGAGGTTCTGCGGAGAGAAATGGGAGAAAATCCCAAATAAAGCCCAAATATGCCGAGCACCACAAGAACATATGTAATGTAAAAAGCACAGAATGAGTCTAATAACTTGTGTACATGTAATATTTCTGGTTCTTTCTGCAAATAAATAAGGGAACAAATTTGATAAATATGGCTTAAGCAGAAACTAGGGCGAAAAAAGTAAAGGGTGTAAGAAAACAATAAGGTGGGTGCATGACATTTTCACATTCTATGGGGTGAAGGCATCCCTACGAAGGCAGTGCAAGTCAAACCAGGACTTATGATGAAATTTCCCATGACTGAAGAAGTAACTAACTGGCATTTACAGAAGACTAGCACAATATGGTGATGAGACTTTTAGTTGCTGGTAAACATTTGAATTTTAAATAAGGCCATACATCTGTGAATGGCGATCCCAGCCAGGGTGGCTCGGCGCCCAATGCAGTTGTTCGCGTGAACATTCAGTACGTGACTCCATTCTGAGGAAGATCTGAATGTAGGAACCAGTGCACAGTCATTCACAAACACCACTTGCACATTTCAGGAATTCGAGCTATTGCCTCATCATCCTGACCTCGCTTTAAGCCACAGGGTTGGTACACATGCTTGCACATTAAAAGTGTTCCTGGGAGGCCAGCGTTTCAGAAGTGAAGCAGGCAGTCCAATCATGTCCTGACATACTGAGAAAACTTTTTAACTCGTTGGTATCCAAGCACTAGTGACATGCTGGGATAAGTGCATCAGTGTAGCAGGGGATTATATAAAAAGCAATCAAAAGTCCTGGTTTGACTTGAATGCCCCAGGTATTGCAGACTCGTGTAATTAGATTCCACTGAAGCAGTTTAATTTAAAAGGTTTTAATGCAACATTGAAAGGAATTTCAGTGTTTGCATGAAGAAACTGTAAAACATATGTGATTTATGAAGTGACTTAGGAAAACCAAACTCCTGATAACACCTACTGTTTCTCTACCCCATTTTTATGAGCTCAGAGTGGCGTCACCTGCGACAGTGACCTTTCCTGAGACGTGTGTTTACCTTCAGTGCAACACGACTTTGCATTCCACTGCACGTGTGTAACGGATGAAATACAATCATGTAATACAAACATCTGACCATAATAAGGGTTTTTTTTAAGAGCCCGGAATACAATTCAGCAACACAGCTTATCAGGCGAGAAAAAATCTGCAGTGTGCTAAATTTGCGGCTGTGCTAATATTGTAAGCTCTGATATTGCAATAACGATTAACGACGTATCATACAACCTAACTTAACCGTGAACACACACTTCCTGTGAGACTTAAAGGAATTTAATCTCTCCAGCAGCGAGTGGTTTAGGCATTAAACAAGTAGTGACCCTGAACTGTGCACAGTGAGCTCGCTGCTTGATGTTTAGCGTTAGTTTAAGCATGACTGCTCAGCAGGAGGGCTAAGCTAATTATTGTATTGATGCATTAATTGTAAGGGGAATTCCATTTTGTTCTGCTTAAAGATCCGAATTTTGCTTATTACATAGTTTGTTTTTAGGCACAGTGACATGGTGACCCATCCTTCCACATCGCAACCCCACAACTTCAAAAACTCATATACGTTATATATAACCATGCTAATAGTGTTGCGCTGTTGAATTTTTAAATGTGTTGATTAAATTTCTATAATAACAACTCCAACAGGGTAAATTTACTTTTACGTTTATTTATTGATATGTAATATTTCTATAGTAACGGCTTATTTACATGGTTTGGTATGTCGGACGCTGACGTAAACAGATTTTCTTTTATTTAAAAAGATACTAATATATGATACTACAAATAGCCCCCACTCTACTATAGTCTACATTAAGATTACGATTCAGTTATTTGTCAAACGTTTTTCTCAGTTAAGGAGCCTGGGTCTGAGCGCAGGTTCAGCCATGACAGAGTGCCCCTGGCGTAGATAGGTTGATCAAGGGTTCAACACCAGTAGCTTGGCAGTGCTGGAGCCTAAACCCACAAACACTGCCAAGCTGCCACTGTTGAAACCCCCAACCTTCTGATCAGTAACCTTGAGTCTGAACTGTTTGATCCACCACTTCCCACACTGCATACAGAACTATGACCTGAATCAATGACTTCAAACAGAAAAAAAAATTGGCTAAAGGATCATACCCAACAGTCCTCATAGGAGATATGTAGCTACTTTTGCATGGGCAATATCAATATTTCTGAACATAACGATGAAATTCTTTCGGGAATAAAGACTGAAATGGACACTGATCTGATAAGATGTGTGTTTACGTGCTCAAGCATTTAATCAGAATATGTTTTTGACATGTACGAAGTGTTCCTGCCTGCTATGACGTGCTGAAAAAATCACAACGGAAGAAGAAGACTTTTTCTCCAGCTTTGCGGTTAGGTTAGGTTTCCTATCTTTTCTGGGAAATCCCATGTTGATGCGTTTTAATATCCGATTGCTCTATTATCCAGATTATTACTGGATTTGGTGGAAGTGTCCACCTAGTGTAGTTTGGAAAAAATATATATATCATGTCCACATATTAGAACATTCATGTCTCAGGAGGTTATGTAAAAGTGTTCTGTGAAGGATTTTTGGAAGGAGTCTCCTGTCTCAGTGCTCTTTGGAAAAGTCCCAGGAGAGCAGTTCCTTCAAGATCTCCAACACAGGACAGACTTTAGGTTTTGCGTTTTCTTCTTTCTTGGTAACAAGCTGCATGTATGTCACATGACAACAGCCCATAGCTGATGATTTTCCTATAACAGTAGCCTTTTTTTTTTGTTTAAAGCTACTAAAAGAAGGGAAATTGTTCTGTACAATTAAAAGGCAAGACAGAAGTGCATAAACTCAGCATAAGCTTCAATAGGGGCAATCAAATATTAATCAGATCAATTCAACAAATAGGTCAAAGCACAGCTGGAATCATTAGAAAACCTAAAGGCAAATCAATTGTGTGGAAATGAACCCATGTATGAGCTGGTAAGCTGGAATAAGTATGAATGGAAATAAAGTTCAGTAATATACAGTAACAATGAATGAGACAGCACAAAGAGACAAAGACAAAAGGATGCATCAATAGGCGAACAAATGAAAGGAACAAAATCAGTGAAAATAAAGTGAAAAATCAGCATGGCAACACACCTTATGAACAATGTAAAATCTACCTTCTCTACTTTTAAATTAATTTATATCACCATTGACTTCAGACTGGTTCATATTAAGACAGAGCATTTGGTTAAAACGACAACACTAATGTGTTTACATGGAACACACACTTTCTAATATTGCACAAATAAGCGAAAGAAAAAAAAAACAGCCCAATAGGAATAGAAATGCATCATGTAAACACCTCGATCCGAACAGTCAAACAGAATAAAAGTGAAGCTGTAACCCTCTGATTATCCGTTCAGTAGGTGTTATAAATATTAACCATGTAAAATCTTGATCTGACCAGTTGTCTCTTGATGAAATAAAATATATTTTCTGTGCACATGTCTGCCACATGTGGGGGGTTACATTAGATTTGGCTTCTATTCCTCATCGGTACACGACTGTATCTTCTCTTCTGACTTTGATCCACTGGGTCTCTGGCTGAGGAAGGCACACTGATTGGCTGGACATTTCACATCTAACTAACCATAGATGAGACTGAAATCTTGTTATTCTGATTACAAGAGGTTTGTACGTGTAAGCGCACATCTTATCAAGTCTTTAAGCAGAATGACGAAAGAACTACTGTCAATGTAAATGTAAATGTATTTACTAACTACACAGTAACCCTACATATTACAAGCCATCCTGATTTTCAGGACTTTCAGCACTGATCGTGGTGACACAAACGTCTATCTATTGTAAACTGCGCTTAAACAGGAATACTTGGTGACTTTGAGGAGCTAGTTTTGATTTCCTTTATGTTTAGGATCACATAATATCCTGGCTACCTATGCCGGAAGGAATAGTTTTTTCACAGTTCAAAACGATTATGTTTACATATTTTAGAATATTTGATGTCACTGGGAATGAAGTAATTCTCATGAACAACAGAAGTGGACAGTATTCTTGGCAGTCTGAAAGACGTTCTGCTTTGTTACTCTTCGCTTGCAGCACTGCACTGATGGAAACAGGGCCTCACACACTCGCTAAAACCAAGACAAATTAGGATTCGGAAACCCGTTTAAAGTAAACACTGAAATCTCAGCATTCTTGCATTGCCAGTGAATGATGTAGAAGCATGTCGGGAAACGGATTCTTCACATCCCAGGAATTATAAATCCATCGGCTATTTGGCATGTGCTTTTACTGAGTCTAGTGTCGGTGCCACATTGTTTTAAATGAAGAATTTATTTTAATAAAAATTTTAGAAAATACAAATACATAATTTTTCTATATAATCTCATTGCCTTTCAATACACTTTGTCCATCTGTCAACATGTTTTCGTAATTTTTTTTTTTTTTTTTTTAGGGTTAGCCGTCTTCAGTCCTAGTGTGACTCGTCATACCACTAGGGCTGCTTTCAGGGGACGAAACAGGTGAAAGTCTGATGAAGCAAGATTAGGACTATAGGGAGGATGCAACGTTGTCATCAGCTGTGGACGTGAACAGGCGTCCGGCTCCTTCTCGATGGCAAACACTTCCTTCCTTAACCTTCTCTATCCATTCATACACACGTAGTCGCAACAAAACACTTTCTCCATACTGCACACAAAGTCTTTTATAAATAACCACACCAGATACACACCCTCCTCAGACCACAAAAAAAAAAAAAAAAAAAAACTGCACGCTGCTCTTCTTTAGTGCAAATCTCAATTGGGGGCATCCATTTTTGCTCACATCGCAGTTACAAATGAACTGATGTAACACGTTCACACCTGCACAGGAACGGAAACGGAAACGCTAATAAGACAATGCGGTCAACATCAGTTTTAATATAATTTGGATAATTTTTGACTCACCTTTGTACTAAACATGCTTAACATGATGACGAGAACAAACTCCTTTTTTCTTTTAACTCCATTATCCATAAGAGGTGGACCTCATTTTAAACTAAACTCATGCAATGTTAATGTATGAATATTCACACCCTAAATGCCCCCTATATGCACTGTTCATATTTTCAGTTCATTGTGTTAACTTGAAACATAACCGCCATGTTTATTTGTGTGTTCATTTGAAACAAGTTGTGTCATATGATATTTTCGCTCGCTCCTGGAGCATGCAGCGGATTAAGCAGGCCATGTGATTTCTCACACCAAGCGAACACAAGTCGGAAAACAAATCGCCGCCTCCTCTTCCTCCTTTGTACACACGATCTTCCACTCCTCCTCCTCTGCACACACTCGGATACCCGACGGGAAAGAATGGCCACCAGCAGGGGAGGGGAACTCCCCCCCCCTCTTCGACTTCCTGTCGACCTGAGGGGCTGTCCCCTCCCTTAACACACACACTCACACACACAAACTGTCTCACATGCACTGGGATAGGGAAGCTAACATACTCGTCCAGCTGTAGCATGACTACCTCACAACATTTCACCAGGAATGGATTTTACTGCTTAACAAGAGCGGACCATGTAGTGGCTCTCTGATGGTCCTGAGATTGGACCCTATGACTATATTTTTACCAAGGACCTCTGCTTCTATGGTTGCTCATCTGTAAATGAAAATGTCATCTACCAAGACAAGCGTCAGAAGGAGTTCACTCAGAAGCATGCTTTCAGTCACAACAACACAGGATGCAGGTCATGTGCTAGTCCATAGATGACATCATTCAATTAGTCTCCATGCTTTCCTGTCCTGTCGCTAAGGACAGCTGTTCAGTAAAGCCACCGCTGATCAAAACGGAACCTCTAAACTGAAAATATCCCATCTTACCCAATATATACATTAATACATCACATATACCTAGGTCTCATTGTCACGCTTTTAGGGTAACTCTCAAATCGATTCAATGCAACTCAAACTGATTTTTTGCATGCTCAAAAAAAGTGCTCGCCCAATCACGAGTTCAATTCCCGGGTGATGCTGTAACCTCTCTCAGGATGGAGGTATGAGAGCTACTTAGTGCTCCCACATTAATCACGGCTCTACAGCCAATCAGGGGCGTCTGTGAGCTCACGCAAGCGGAAGGAGCGGATAGCGCCGTCCTCCGAGTGTGTTATGCCGCGTCCAATGGTGCGTGAGCGAGCAGTTCAAAAAGATGCGGTCGGCTGGCATCACATGGTTCGGAGGAAACCATGATAGTCTTTGAGCCTCTCGACCTAGTGGTAGTTGTAGCCTTAATGTGGGAGCCCCCTAGTGATGGGGAGGAATTGGACACGACAAAATTAGGGAGAAAATCGGGAACGGGGAAAAATCCCCACCCAAAAATTTTTTTTATAAGAATTAAATACTGTGAAACTTATGATGTTCTTTTTTCAATGTGAAATCTCATCTGTGCTAGACCTTTTTCCTGCCAATCTTCTGCACCACACTCTACTCCACTATGTGGCGTTATTAAAACCAGCCAATCAAATGCAGTGATGCCCCTGCAAAACGTGGCCGATGGAGGCAGTTTTGCACAGACTGAGGTACAAGGAGTCGGTTTAAAGAATTTGTTAATTTTTTCTTTAGACACAAGGAGATCATATATTGACATTATGAGATAATAGGTTAAAGTCAGAAGTTCACCTACATTTAAAATGAATATTTTTTTTAATTCACTCCACAACTACAGTTTTGCTAAGTATGTTTTCTAATCTGCTTTATGCATGACGTAAGTAATTTTTCAAACAATTCTTTACTGATAAATTATTTCACTTAGAATTCACTACTGTAGTAGATACTTCCAAATTAAAGAAAATTATGTCATGGTTTGGAAGCTTCTGATAGGCTAGAGAACATCATTTGAGTCAATTGGGTTATGTCTTTGCATGTTTTTAAGGACTATCTTCAAACTCAATGTTGCTTTTTTGCGAACATGGGAAAATTAAAAAAAAAAAAAAAACAGCTAAGACCTCAGAAAAAAAATCGACCTCCACAAGTCATCCTTGGGAACAATTTCCAAACGCCTGAAGGTACCACTTTCATCTGTACAAATAATACTACGCAAGTATGAACACCATGGGACCACAAGGCCGTTATGCTACAAAGACTACAACTCAATCCCAGTTCAACAGCAAAGGACCATGTGAAGACACTGGAATAAACAAGCACAAAAGTACTGTATCTATGTCTACCGCAAAATGACACCTATATCAATGTGACCTGAAAACCTGCTCAACAAGAAAGAAGTCACTGCTAGACTACGGTTTACAGCACACATAGGGACAAATAAATGTCCCTGGTCTGATGAAACAAAAATCTAATGGTTTGGCCATAATGACAATTTGTTGTCTAGGTAGAGGTAAATATAAAGGTGGAGGCTTGCAAGCCAAAGAATATCATCCCAGGTGTGAAGCATGGAGGTGGCAGCATCATGTTGCAGGGGTATTTTGCTCCAGGGACAGGTGCACTTCACAAAACAGATAACATCATGAGGAAGGACGATTATACGGATATACTACGGAAGCAACATCTCAAGACATCAGGCAGGAGGTTAAAGCTTGGTTGCAGATGGGTCTTCCAAATGAACTATGACCCAAAGTGTTCTTGGGGGTCAAAGGGTCTTAATGAACTTAAAAGAAGTAAAGGTATTGGAGTGGCCCTGATCTCTATTTAGTAGAAAATTTGTGGGCAGAATTGAAAAAGCATGTCCCAGGAGGAATCGGCTAAAATTCCAGCAACTTCCAGGCTGGAAAAATCCAGGCTACCCAAAACATACACTTTAATGTCAAATACTGAGTGTATGTAAACTTCGAACCCAATGGAAATGTGATGGAAGACAAATCTTTCTCTAAACTGTTATTCTGACATTTCACGTTTTTAAAATAAAGTAGTGATCCAAACTGCCGTAAGACATGAAACATTTACTCTGAATAAATGTCAGGAATTGTGAAAAACTGCGTTTACATGTATTTGGCTGTATTTAAGGTGTATTTTAACTTTTAACTTGAACTCTATCTCAGCATAAGGACAATAAGACATCAAATCAAAAAAGAGCGAAATATTATGGAATAATAAGTAAGGTGAACTGAAAGAAAGGCATAGCAACTTTTTTCACAACCTTTGGTTTAATGCTCCATGTAACACTGACATAATAAAAAAATATGAATATGAGAAATGTTTCGCAATACACTTGAGTGGCCAAAAATATTAATCTTATCACACTGTTTTCACAAGTATATAAAGTATATATAAGTATATAACAGTTATATCACAGTTCATAATCGACACAACCGATAGGAACCATATTACATTATAACTATTATGTTTATTACGATTTATCACCAAACATTAATTAAATGCATTACATCACCATTCAGTTTCCCAAAATTTGCAAAGATGTGCTTCCTTGCGGACACACACATACACACACGTACACATTACCTGGGAACCGGATACAGTTTCAGGGATGGAAAAGATTTTAGTGAGATAGAGTGCTATAACATTTAACATTTGCATGCCTTTGGAGCAAAATAAATGAAATAATATCACCCACATTATATTTAGTATGTTGGTTTTACTACTCGAGCAGCAAGTAGTGGATGTTGAATTATAGAATTTAAAAAAGGCTGACATAAGTTCATGTTTTTTAAATCCACCTGATGTTTTCTAATTTATAAACTTTGCTTTTCAGACAGTTAAATGGAGCTGATAGCATTAATGTCATTACAGTTACACATCTATTCAATCAGTACACAGCAGCTACAGGTTTCAGTCTGTGTGCACCCTTTTAACTTTTGCACACTCTTCTGCTAAATTTGCACTCTCTGACTCACTTTTGCTACTCTCTTTTCAAGACATTGAATACCTTAAGATCTAGGACTCCTGCACTTCCCTGTTTTTTGGTGATTATTGAGTAGTTCATTCAACAATGCTGTGTGGCACTTAAAAGCAGTAAAAAATTGGGAATGAGAGGTTACCGGCTTAGTGGTACTGATTGGAAGTATAAATCTCAAATATACATGGCTTTTTGAATGCTGAGTAAGCTCAGTTGAGTAAGTTGTGTCCTGTGGCAAGTGGTTGCTTTGGATAAAAGCTTGAGCGTGACAAATCTTTGCACATGACTTTTTAGACTTCAGTGTAAGCCTAAAAAAACCCGAAATGTGGACGACAGAAATGTGTTTGAAGGATTTGGTTTGATCTAAATGGAAAACTGTGTCTTTTTTTTATTGCTGTAGGGAAGATCTGGCATTGATGTAGCACAACACAAAAACGCTTTGTTCCCTCTAATGCAACTGTGACTTTATTACGTATGTACATGAGTACAGTACGTTACTTCGCTGTGTCCATCTGAACGGGTCTGATTCATCCTTCCTATTAATATTTATAACACCTGTCCCTACTTTAAAATAAGTCAATAAATAAATAAATAAAAGTATTTTTCTCATATATTTATTTCTTTAAATCTGTGCAGTTGTGCACACATATCTCTACCACCATGTTTAGTTTTCAGAGCTTGCGCATAATTTTTTAATTATGACAGGAAAGATTTATGCTAAATTGTGAAATGCACTGACAGGAAAGTTGTATGCAAATTTTTTAATTATGCTCTTAAAATATGTTTTTTTTTAAGTCAGTTAAACAGTGCCATAAACATGATATAACATAGATATAACTGTGACACAACAAGCTCTGCAACATCAGTTGATTGCTGTACATTTTTGAGCAAGTGATTGTTTCTGCGTATGCATAAATGGTCTCTGACGACCTATTAAAATGACTTTAGAATAAATCTACATACTGTCTAAGCTGTTTTTATTGCTATATAAAGGTGTTCCTTGAAGATTCTGTATTTCTACCAATAAGAAAAAAGGTTCCTCAGCTTCTCGTCTCCACGCTTGGAATGAATTCATCCCCAGTTATAAATCACAATATTTGGATATTCTGCCATGTGAATAGCTGTAATGCGACACCCTGGGTTATAACAGTGGAGGTGTTTGTGTAACCCAGTGGGTGTTGGGTAATTTAACACCAGAAGACTTGTGTGAGAGCAGTGACTGCTCAGTAGTTAAGTCTCTGGGTTGCTTATTGCAAAGTCTGCGGTTCAAATGGCAGCCAAGCTGCCCCTGTCGAGGCGCTGTATCACCCAGAGACGCTGCATCATGACTGACCTAAACTAGAACATGCGCAGTGGGCATTTCACTTTGCTGTAATGTATACATAGTATTAGCTGTAGTACCCGTCATTGACAGGAAAAGAGTTTGTAGAAATAGTTAAAAGGTTAAAGCTGATCAGCTTAAATTTAATCAGTGATATTGTTATTTCAGGTTGAAGCCCACATACATGTCTGCGTGCAACAAAGAGGATTTCTTTCATTGTAATTTCTCAGAATTTGGCTTAGTGTGACAACATTATATGGTATTGGTTTCCACTGAACTGGTGGCTAAATATTAAGAAATTGTACAAGATGTACCTAGTTCGCAGCAAGATTCTGAATCTGCTGTCATTTCATCTTACAATCAATGGGAAAGGGAGGATATAGAAAGATGTATGTTTACACCTTGTTTACGCTAATTTGTACTTCTTTTGTGGTAAGCCAAATACACTCCCTGTTCGTTAATCGGAGAGTGAATAACAGATGAGAAATCGAAAAAGTGGTTAAATCAGTTAAAGATTAAGTCTTGTCCTAATATGACTTCAGCACTGTTATTTTAGTGGTGAAAATATGAACTAATCCCAGTAAAAATATTCTGTTTAGCTTTTCTAATTAACATCTATTGGTGCAGGTGTTTGTTTACATTCAGCAAGGAGTTTATGAGTAGTTTATTTTAAAGTAGATTATTGAATCTGGCACAAAACTGTACTTAGCATCGCTTTCGCTCAACATTTCCATTTCACTTATGGTGCAGGTTAAACTTCACGCAGATATCAAAGTACTGCAAAAGTTTCATTAAAGTCTGTCCAGGCAGTTTTGCCTGATGCTGTGGCAAAACCCGGAAGGACAGACATACAAACAGACTTTTTTCTGAGATTGATTTCAGGTCCTCCAATGTATTAAACGTAAAGATATTATTGAAAGAGCGAGTTCTGGCGGATGTACAGACAAAACCTTTCTTCTTTTCTTTTTTTTTATACAGAAGTGTCAAATAAACCTCTTTCTTTACCTTCTGGTCCACGATGGAGCACACGAGCTCTTTGACCGCCGACAAGGACACATCGGAGGGGTCGAGATTCACGGTTTCCCGAGTGAGACCGATCTGCAGCAGAAACGACACGCCGTGAAACGACTCGCGGGAGTGGGTCGGGCTCGGGGCGCTCGCGCTGCCGTTAGACAGGCGGCCACAGAGCGTGGCGGGGGGGCTCGCGGACGGCGAGGGCGCGAGCGGGGCGGCAGGATGCGCGGGGACGGGAAACGGTCTCGGGAAGGACGGAGGGGACGAGCTGCCGCACGAGGACATTTGCACTCTTTCGGCTTAGCTGTCACCTCGGAAAAACTCCAGCATGTCCCAGATCCTGCCTTCAGACCTGTTCGGCTCTCATTTCCACTTGTTGTTGTTGTTGTTGTTGTTTGTTCACATCAACTTTGGCCTTTGATTAAATACAAATAAATAAACACGCACTGAGAAAGGGAGAAAGGAAATCCAAGCGCGCGAGCTCCGACAACATCAAGGATCACTGCGAAAACAAGAGATACAATGTTACAATGATGAAAGAGAAAACTGCTACAGTACAAGCGCGTGCGCGTGTGCGCGCGCGCGTGCTGGAGATGAATTAGCCTAAGCACTGTAAACATCACTCAACACAGGCACTGATACAATTCCAATCACAGAAAATATTCATTCGACTAACACGAATAATCGACACAGAAACTATTATGCATGCAGCCCGGTATGTATTAGCTCGTTACCCAAACTAGTCAAGCCATCCTGATGCCAGCCTGCGATCATATACGTATTTACAAAAAAAAAAAAAAAAAAAAATTCAGATGTTAATGCACATCTGGACGAGCAATCTGACATATTAATGATGCTATGTGATCTAATGAAACATTATGTTTCATTATAAGCGCGCACATGCTGCTCTTATTAGTCTCTTATAATAAAGAGCAAGGAAAAAAACAAGAAAAAGTTATCCGTTACCTTTCTCCAAAGGGCGGGTTTCCTTTCCTTCCTTGAGATGCAAAATTCCACCATAGGCCACTTTTATATCTTTACATTTCCCAGAAGAGTGGCACAGAAATAAAGCTCGTATCACCAGCACGCTCTTATGCTCTACACGCTCTTCTGCAGCGTTGCCTTTACAAGTTTTTACTTTTGCACTTTGCCTATGCACTCACGTTTTCCAACTTCTCAGCCAGAAACTTTTCCATCCCGTTCATGCGTATCCCATTAGAGCTCTCTCTCTCTCTCTCTTTCTCTCGACCAACGTGAATATTACGGACAAACGACACAGAACCAAACGCCTCTGGGATTATGAGTCCGCCTGTTTTTTTCTCGCCGCCTTGATTGACAGTAAAACTACATTTTCCGACAAGCAAAATAAAGAGGATGTCGTCTACGCATGCGCACTTACAATAAACTCAAGTTAATGGTTTCTTTTTTCGCTCCGTAGCGAAACATTAATGAATAAAAGTATTAAAAGTTACCAACAAATTGAAGTGTTTGTTGTAACATAAGAAATGCCTGTTTAGTATAAAAACGAGATCAGGAAAAATATAGAGATCAGTTTTTTTTAATCATAATGCGCATGCGCAGTATTGCTCCGCGCTTCATTTTTAGAAATAAGCTTTAACATGTCCTCTCGAATGCGAATAACAGCCAAACCAGCGACAGATTAAATGCCGAGTTAAAAAAAAACTACATTTTCCAAAAATGAAATCTGTTGAGCACATGCGCAGTTCGAAATAAGCGATAACGGGTTCCAGTGAGTGCCGGGACATCTGCGCCCTCTAGCGGTGAGCTTTCAAAGGCGGCAGGAGAGGTTAAAAATAAACGTAAGAAGGATTAACTAATTCAGGACTTCCTAATTAACACTTCCATACACCATCACATGCATGTCTGAGTAACTTAGACATATTATAAAAACAATTACTGAAAACAAATGAAAAAATTTCAGTGTCCAATCTTGTAGCAGGTCTGATTTTTTTTTTTTACCTTGCTGTTATGGGTTACTATGGCAACCAAACGCTGTTGCCTTGCATGATGTGGCCAGAGTTATGCCTTTATGTTGTGGAGCATAACCGTTATAGTTATTTACTTTAGATTTAACTGAAGATCGTGTATAATCTACGGTTATGCATCAAACAGCCTAAACGATGGAATGGCAAAGGTGAAGTCACTAAGATTGCTCTGGTTCTTGTAGAGTCCTGTTAGGTCCATCAGTCTGATTTGGGCAGAAGTCAAGGCTCTGGAGCAAGATGGACGTCTTGACTGGAGTGTAGGGAAACCGAGAAGCAAAAGAGCGTTTTACCTTCGGGATTGGCTGAGGAGCAGCAGCTGCGGACGGTGGCTATCTGTGGAGCACAGATGAGCTCTGGAGAGAATGCTGCAAATGCATGTGTGGCGCAGTACTGTGTCTGACATGTTTAAATGTTAGCACATGTTATAACATACTATCACAATACGAATGAAACTACAGTATAAGCAAACCAAACCAATTTGCATTCAGGAATAAAAGAGTAACCAGAGAAAGATGGTGTCATGCTGTTACCACCACAAGCTGATTATTTTTCAAAAAAAGAATGTGGAAAAAATTCAACATTTCACTTACACTACAAACATTTGCTAATCATGATTCACTCTCACTTACTCACCCATCGTCCACACCGTTTTATCCTGTATACAGGGTTGTGGGGGGGCCTGGAGCCTATCCCAGAAGACTTAGGGCATGAGGCAGAGAGTACACCCTGGACGGGATGCCAATATATCACAGGCACACACTTGATCATTCACACACTGCGAGTAATTGGGAAGTAATTATTTAATGTATGTGGGCAACTCCATGCAAAGGTCTACCATGTCATAATTCAAAGGGTTCCTACCAAAACACACTGATAAACTACAAATTCTACACCTTCTCATACTGACTAATCTTTTACTTGTAAATAAGTTAAGTCAAAAAGCATAAAAAGGGACAGAGATTATGAAAACTACAAAGAAAACTACAAAGTATTATATTTTTCATAATCACTATTTTAAAGTTTTCATTCTAAAATTCACTACTGCAGCATATAAATAGTTGTTCTCTTTCAACAACTATTGAAATAAGTGTAATGGTTTCTTGTGTACAAGTGTAATGGTTTCTGCAGTTGTCTGCAGTAAATCTGTACATGCTTACAAAAGTCTTTTCTGTTTACTGTCACATGCATAACACTGATAACTGAAGTGTTTAGTTTTAGAATGTAAAAGGATTTATTGGTTTTGAGCTGAAGAGATTACATAAAAAGTTATGCAGATGAATTAACCAATTCTTAACCTGTAACGGTATATAACCTTTAAACTTTTGAAACCTTTCAAAACAGTTTGTTTATTTATTTTTCATTTGGCGATTCTGAGATTGAATCTATGTGAGCATCAGCTATACAACTTCTTGTGTAGGTGTTATTCTAGAGACAATAAAATATCAGAATAAGTGCATTCCGTTGAACCTCTGGATTTATTTGCAGCCCAAAATTCTGTCAGAGCTTTTGTTCAAGAAAATTTATCAACACCACCTGACAAAACACTATCAAGTACTGAATATAGACATAGAAATAAACAATAAATTTCTAAATATAAAAAAGATAGAAACTGCATAGTATTTATAGCAATCTGCAGAATATCCTCCTGCACAGTCATTATCGACTTTAAAATGTAATTCACCGTTCACACCCACAGAGGGCAGTGTTTCATAAAACGTGAAAATTGTTGAAAGGGTGAAAGCTGATTCAGATATAAAGTCAAAACACACAGTGGATTGCAGTTTTGGTGGCAAAATGGGAACCTACTCAGTATTAGGATTGGATATGTTTGGATTAGATATGTTGCAGAAATGTATAAGTTTGCTGCCCAGTGGTAGGTTTCTCACCTGCCATGTGGAAGGCCTATTTGCTCTCATGAAGCTGCAGTTTCTGCTTACCTTTTTTTTATTTTATTTTTTTATCAAAGCTAAGTTAAAAAAAAAAAATACAATCTGTCTAGGTAAAACAATATACCTAATGATTGGCAAGCAGTATTATGACATGTCGCCTAGACATCACAATTTAACCCTTCTCTCAGTAGTTATAGCTATTATATATTCTTACAATGGAGGTTGGAAGTGGGTGGGGGTGGTATTAAGCATCATAACATTTTGTTCCTGAAGTTGATGTGTTGGAAGCAAAAAAAAATGGGCAAGCGTGAGGATTTGAGTGATTTTTCACAAGGGCCAAATTGTAATGCCTAGACGACTGGAAAACCAGTGACAGGGTCATGGGTGGGCAAGGATCACTGATGCATACTGTATGGGGAGCAAAGTCTGACCTGTGTAGTCTGATTCAATAGAAGAGCTAATGTACCTCACATTGTTGAAAGGGTGAAAGCTGATTTAAAGGAGTCAAAACACACAGTGGATTGCAGTTTTGGTGGCAAAATGGGGACCTACCCAGTATTAGGATTGGATATGTTTGGATTAGATATGTTGCAAAAATGTATAAGTTGCTGCTCAGTTGTGGGTTTCTCACCTGCCATGTGGATCACAATGCCCAAATCCCAGCCAGTGGATGCAGTGCCGGTCCCAAGCCCAGATAACATGGGAAGGTCGTGTCAGTAAAACCTGTGCCGGGTTGTTGTCCGGTTCCCAAATTACTTGTAGTGTGGCTACAGGATAAACAGTATAGACGATGATGTATTTAAAGAAGGTCTATGGTCTTTGAAATGTGACTGGTCAAGTCCAAATCTAAGTCTTTAAATCTTGCTTTAAAAAAAAAAAAAGCTTCCTAGTGAAACTGTGGGAAATGATTACATAAAGCCCTGGTCATTACCAGTAGAATAAAGTACATCACTAGAGGTAAAGATCAGACCCATGATGTTGTACTGGTGGGAATTGTAGGCGTGAGAGTAAACAGGTTTGAGTGTGACCGTGTGAGTGCTGGGTCGCTTCCCAAATAGCGGTTTGGGGACAAGAACGTGGTGTGGAGAGTGTAACCCGATCCTCCGCCCATCACTGCTCCGGAGCTTCAGAGCGCAACCCCACCGGCGGCAAAACACACTGCTCTCTCTCTCTCTCTCTCACACACACACACACACACTCACACACAGACCGAGCTCATCAACATCATCTACCATGACACTGGAAAACCTGCGTGAGGAATACACTACACTTAAGTGATCGCCTTTTATCTGCATGAGACGAACACAAAAAAGCAACAATGGAACCCATAACAAAGTGGACTCCAACTCAGGTTGTGGACTGGATGAGAGGTAGGAGTTACTGAACTTTTTTTTTTAAATAATAGTTATTATTATTCAATAAACTATAAAAACACGCGTGCTTTTATGAGCCAGGATGTTGGAAAGTTAATATCTCGCTTAATAAACCTCAATATTTTTAATGGCATAAACTGCGCGCGAACTCAACAGGCTGTTTTACTAACCCGTTCAGCACATGCATGAGGGCAGTGCGCATGCGCAGCGGAACACTCTCTCTACCCCCCTAAGCGCTCCTACAATATAGTAGATGGATTTATTGTTTTAGTTGCTTTAGTAATTCCAAAGGGAAATTCTGACGTTAATGCAGCACGGATTATACAACAAAATACAAGCAAACAAGGAGTATATTAAAGGCTATGTTAATTTTTTTTTGATAATTAAAGTTTACAATTAGATTTTTTTATTCTACTAAAAAAAAAGTCAATACATAAAATAGGTTTATAACACATAATAAAATCTACACAGCTAGGTGGCTTAGTTGTTAGCACTTCTTGCACCTCCAGGGTTAAGGGCTTGATTCCCGCCTCGGGTCTGTGGACATGGAGTTCCATGTTTTTCGTGGATTTCCTCCGGTTTTCTCGCACAGTCCAAAGACCTGCAGATTAGTGTGTGAATGTTGACCGGAGATCCTACCACGGTTGTGAAAATGTGAATAAATACCATGGTCACCATTGGCCTCCACGATCCCTAGTTGGACTACAGAGGTTCCAAGATGGATGGAGATAGTTAAATTTAGGCAACACGGTGGCTTAGTGGTTAGAACTGTGGCCTCGCACCTCCAGGATCGAGGGTTTGATTCCTATCTTGGGTCTGTGTGCATGGAGTCTGCATGTTCTCCCTATGCTTGGTGGGTTTCCTCTGGGCACTCTGCTCCAAAGACATGCAGATTAAGTTAATTGGCGTTCCCAAATTGCCCAAAATCATAGTGCCTGAATGAGCCCATGTGTGTGCCTTGCGATGGATTGGCATCCTGCCTTGGTGTTTTTTGTACCCTGCCACATGCCCTAAGTTTCCTGGGATAGGCTTCAGGCCCACTTCGATCCTGTAGACAGGATAAAGCGGTATAGATGATGACTGGGTAAGTAAGTAAATGTAAAATTTTGTAAGTCAGGTCTATATAATTTACGAAAAATATGCATTAGTGTTTTCATTATTAAAGCCAATATTGAATTGACAGTTTATACATTTGACTTGTTAACAATATTCAGCTTCTGCCAATACATTAGTGCATTAATAAGAGACTCACTTTTAATAGTGAAACATCTTTGTTTAAGTTGTCTATTGAGTGAGTACCAATGCTAGGTAAGTTCATTATGCGTAATCTTTCTGTCTGGCAGAAAATAAAAAAAGTCTTCTGGTGCTTTATATTATGTAATATAGATTCATTTTTCACAAAAAGAGAAGCTAGTATTTGGAGAAAGTTTTTCCATTACCAGGGATCCTCCTATGTTTATTCAACCATAAATACTACTCGTCATTACTGTGCCACAGGTATCATTGTGGAGTGAAGAGATGAACAGAGACCTCTAGTATATCTGATATATCCACCGCCTATACAGTCAACACAGTGCATTGTTTAGCAAAGTCAAACAACGATAAATCTGATCCCCCACCATGTTTAGCAGATCGCTCTGGTCGGACAGATCAGTTTGTTAATAAACTATATGGACATCTGATCATCACACCCACATGTGGTTCTTCTTTAAATCGGCATGACAAAGTTTGAAAGACACACTTGTATAGGATGTCTTTGTATGTTGTATTTCCCTTCACTGGAACTAAGAGCTCCAAACATGTTCAAGCATGACAGTGTTTCTTTGCACAAAGCAAGGTCCATGAATACATGGCTTGCCAGGTTTGGAATGGAAGAACTCAAGTGGCCTGCACAGAGCACTAACCTCAACCACACCGAACACCTTTGTAATGGATTAAAAAGGAAACTATGTGCTTGACCGCACTAATGCTCTGGTGGCTAATCCCTACTATGCTCCAACAAATAGTCGGAAGCGTTCCGTGATGAGTGAATATACGGTCCACCCTATATTGCCAAAAGAATTCGCTTGCCTGCCTTCATATGCATATGAACATCCAATTTTTAATCCATAGAGTTTAATATGATGTTGGCCCATCCTTTGCACCTATAACAGCTTCAACTCTTCTGGGAAGGCTTTCCACAAGGTTTAAGAGTGTGTTTATGGGAATTTTTGACCATTCTTCCAGAAGCACATTTGATGTTGGGCGAGAAGGCCTGTCTTAATTCATCCCAAAGGTGTTATGTGCAGGCTAGTCAAGTTCTTCCACACCAAACTCTCTCATCCATGTCTGTATGGACCTTGCTTTGTGCACTGGTGGGAACAGAGGGAATATATTTGGACTGGAATGTTCAAGAACATGTTTTGGTTAGGTGGACGTGTGCACAAATTTTTGTCTTCATAGTGTGTATACTATCCCAATGTGGGCCATTTGCAGTCAGAGGCAATTTTGAAATTTTGTTGGTTTCCATTATCAAGCAAATCAAAAATAGATGATTTGTTAGACCCAAGTACCTAACATTAGCTTACAGTTAAATAACCTATTACAGTAGTGTGGGATATGATTTAACAACGCACAAATATCTAGCTAATTTGGTAACTGCCTTGGCGCCTCATTAAACTAATGTACCATTGGTTTGTTAGTCTTTTGGCTGTTCCCTTCAAGGGGTCACCGCAGCGGACCATCCAATCCGCACACAATTTGGCATAAGTTTTATACCAGATGCCCTTTCTGATGCATCACTCCCATTTTATCCGGGCTTGTGACCGGCAGAGTTTTGGGAATTGGGTTTGAATTTAACCCAGGTCTACCACGTGGCAGGTGAGAAAAAAGATAATAAATATTGTGGCGTAGCATTGCAAGAGCTACGAATTATACATAAACTAGGGCAGGCATAGCTCTGTGGTTAAGGCATTGAGCTATGGTCCGGGATGTCCCAGGTTTATACCCAGGTTCATTTAGGGCAGTGGTGGCTCAGAGGGCAAAGGCATTGAGTTACTGATCAGAAGATCGGCGGTTCGATTACAGCTCAGCCAGGTTGCCATTGTTGGGCCCTTGAGCAAGTCCCTTAACCCTAACTGCTCCAGGGGCGCTGTACCATGGCTGACCCTGCGCTCTGACCCCAGTTATGCTGGGATAGGCAAAGAAGGAATTTCACTGTGCTGTAATGTATATGTGACAAAATATAGGCTTTACTTTACTTACCCCACCACCACCACCAAGATGCCCCTGTTGGGCCCTTGAGCAAGGCCCTTAACCTTTAATTGCTCACATGTATAATGTAAGTAAAGATAAGAACGTAAGTTGATTTGGATAAGGTCTGCTAAATGCAATAAATGTAACATGTAAACAAACTAGATGGCAAGCTAGAGTGTTTATGGGTCACTAGGACAAATCTTAAGACTCCTTTACCATAAATTTTGTCTAACATACCTGAAAACCCTTGGTATAGATAAGAACAAATTTCATTTTGCCAAACATCTAACTCCTGGACATCATGCTAACTGTAAAACAAATTAAGAGCTAGCTACACCCATCAGTTTGTAACATTAGCGAGATAAACAAAATCACAATAAAGTTTCTTCAATAACTCAGAGCCAACAATCACAATAAGTAAATTTCTCTAAATCTCTATTTGGAAGAAGAAATAATTCATTATAAATGTCAGTTTTGTGTAAATACTGTAGTAACAGCAAGCCATGAAGATATTTACTATTTAGCATACTTAGCCTTGCACTAAGACTGATGAATATTAATTTACTGTAAAGTGTACAACATTAATTTTATTCCACATTTCTAAAATTTCTCTATTTGTATGTATTAACACAGCTTATTGTATCATATTATATTATAGAAAGTAGTGTTTTTTTATAAAGATGTCTTATACTGTAAGAGACAATATGTCTTCCAGCTTAGGCAGTACATAGTGATTTAAAGCAGTTTTGTTTGATTTTCTAAACATTTACGCTGCGTTATCTTCTAAACCGTGTGTTTGCATATGATCTGAAGCTTTGGGTAATCATCATATAATCAGTAGTTTCAACGAACTTTGGTCTGGTGTGTCAGAGGCACAGGGGCTGCAGTCAGGACCAAACAAGTTTGGTTATTTTATTTCAATCAGGTGTTTTTAATATTATAACAAAGCGGGTTTACAGAAATCAGAAGTCTAGACTGCCGAGAAATTAGCCAGAGGCAACTATGGAACGAAAAAATGTCTGAGACCTTCAGAGAAAAGCCTAGATGTATTAAGATTTATAGGGGAACCTCCTTCAGTCGGCCAGGAGAAGGAGTATTAAAGGGGATTGCCATATTAGATGAAACCATAGGCTGCACACATGATCTTTACCCACAATTATTTTTGTATGGTATGCAGGTATTCATGCATGCCAGTTTCACGCAAAAGATCTAAAGGTCTGACGGGAAAACACTGCACAGGAGTGTGTTATTCTGCAGTTCAGGTTGCACTGGTCGTGCTCAGGCATGCCTACACTTTTCACCCGGAAGGTGCAGTTAAGAAAATTACTCATAAAAGTTTCCCAAATCAAAGCTAAGAAACGTAATGTAGCTGTTCTATTTTTATTCCCTACAACAACAACAATAATAATAATAATAGTAATAATATGAGAGGTGTTCAAGTCAAATCAAATCAGGACTTTTGATTGTGCAGAATAACAACACATTTATCAGAGTAAAAACTCCATTTATTTCTCTATACTATCAGTTTAATCCCCTGTTTAATCCCCTGATACACTAATACACTTATCCCAGCGTTCTACTAGTGCTTGGATACTATTAAAGATTTCAAGATACTATCAAAAAGAAAGTTTTCTGAGTACGCCGGAGCCATGATCGGCTTCATGTCTGAAACGCTGGCCTCCCAGGAACTCAGGAATGGCCCAAACATGGCTTGGAGCGATGTCAGGACTGTACGGGGAATGTGGAAATCACTCCCAGCTGAGTTCCTGTAATGTGCAAGTGGTGTTGGTGAACGATTGTGTGTACAGTTCCCACAGCCGTACGCGTCTCTTCCGAAGTTCTCTGTCGATTTTTAAGGATCAGGAGTTCTACTCGCTGAATGTTCATGGGAACGACTGCAGTGGGCTCCAAGCCACCTCGGTCGGGATCATCACAGTATGGCCTTCTTTACTACGTTTGAACCAGAGCATACTGTGCTTGAAGTCTACTGTAACTGTCAATTGTTTAATGCCTTCATTCCCCAAAAACTCCATCGCTTGTTCCGGTTTGACTTGAATGCTCTTCATAATAATAATAATAACTTTATTTATACATATATTTATATTTTTGTATATTTTTATTTGTTGTGTTTTTTTATGATTAAAGAAATACTCAAGCATTTTTCAACTTATGTCTACCCACCGCAACAGAATGTATGTCTTGTTTATCACAAACAGGATTTTCCACTCGTTTTACTGTAGTGAAACAAGAACAAAAAAGTTCACACCTCAGGCTTAACCTGGTAAACTCTTAAAACATTCCTACACCGGAGAACCACAGTAAAATTACATTCGTAATCAAACCAATATGTTTCTGGTGACACAACACCACATGATGTCTCTGAACAGACATTTGATATGGATGTTGTGCTGACATATAAGTTTTGATTTGAGATTTGATTTGTGCTCAATGGATCATGGATCATCCTTGTACTAGTAGTTAAGAGTGGCTGGATGGTTCTGGTTGGTTAAGGTTGCTATAACTAATAGCTCTCATCCATGCTTTCAGCTAATCCATAGCGAAATTGTGAGATTCTCTCCTTTTTCTCCTACTACTCCACTCTGAGGAGCCATTCACATGTCTGGACTGCTGTTGTGACGTTGACTAAGTACCCTCTCTGCACTTAAGGCACTTCTGGAGGATGTTCAATGAGTAGTTGAGTTCAAAGTTTTGCCTGCAACTGCGACTTCAAAGTTTAAGAGACCTCAAGTTCACCACAACACATCAAACACAACGTCATGGCGTGGAAATGTCGGAAGCACGTAACCAGAGTGCTGATGAAAAAAGGCTCTCTGCAGGTGTTTGAACTAAGTAAGTGGTCTGGTTAAAACCACTGCTTTGAAGCCCATGACTTCTTAAACAGGACAATAATCCAAAATGAGGATCAGCTAAGCAGCCAACATCCTTACCAGGAAAATAAATACAATGCTTTGTAAATAGCTTTGTATAGTAAAGTTTTTTTGAATACACTACACTCTTAATCCATTGACATTGGTGGCGATTAAAAGTTGGGGTCAGTGACTTTAATGAAATGTATTATATATAATGAAACATACTCAGAGATACATATTTTCAATAAGGGGAGTGGTGGCTCAGGCACTAGGTTGTTGATTTGAGGATCTGAGGATCCGGGTTTGAGCCTTGCCATCAGTGGGTTGCCACACCCCATACTACCCAGCCACTCCATGTAGTGCCGGCCCCAAATCTGGTTAGAAAAATGGGAGGGTTGAATGAGGAAGGGCATCCATTGTAAAACCTGTGGCATGTTGTGTGTAAATGAGATGGTCCCTTATGGTGACCCCTTGATGGGAAAGTTTTAGATACATACTGTCGATAGGTATAAACCATACCAAAAGCACCCCACTTTACAGAGGCTTTAACCCAGAGCCCAACCAATTAAAATTTGGCTCCTATTAAAGTCGCTCAAATTCTTACACTTGCCTTTTTTCCGGCTTCCGAACGGACTGTTCATATTCTGCTTAATATATCCAGCCGCTTTACAGGTCCCAACATAATGTTGGTATCAGTATTATTTACTTCAGCTTCGAATGGTTGATTGGTGTAATACTGTACGTAGGATAGCACTGCAACAACAAGTCCTGTACACATAAGACAAACAACAGTTGTAGATTCAAGTATGCCGACATTCCAAACATCATGTTTGACTGAACAAGTGTATAAACTGTCAGTTTCGTTTGGCTCAGTAAAAAGGCCTGGAGCCAAAACACGCTCCAGTAATGCAAATAGAAAAATAGAAATAGAAACCAATGGATCTGTTTGATAACGGTTTGACTCCGGACTTTGTTATAACTCCTTTCTAACTTTCTAAACCTTTGAGGAAAGTATTTACCTAGACCAAAGTTTTCTCATACAGTACATGGTTGAAATAATTTCAAAAGGGTTTAATTTGAGGCATATGTAAACTGTATGTAAACCTTGGTGTAAGACCTGACATCTTTACCCGCATATTGCTAACGCTAGATATGGCGGGTAGTCTTAAGTTGTTTATAGTTCTATAGAAAACTCTTCCAGTCTGAAGCTCAGACTGCAGTTGTTTTTACAGCAGGTGCTGGATGATTTGTCAGCTCTAGTTCCAATCCTCCCCTGTGGCCTAAATTGAGGTCAGAGGGTTATGTAGTAATAAATGCTGAGCTCATGTTTGGGATTCTCTAGTCCTGTTCATGTTGACACCAGCCATTGGAAAAGGACGGACAACATCATTTGTCTACTACTAATCTGTTACAGTAGTCCTGGTTGCTATTTGAATTGTGTCTTAGGTGTTGCTTTTATTACATTTATTTATTAATAGTTATTATTATTAATATTATTATTATTATTATTATTATTAGTAGTAGTAGTAGTAATTAGCATTTATTCGCTAGATATTTTAAAGGGATTTTAATTATTTCTGAAAAATGGTGAATGATAAATTTACATCTTTTTTACATTTTATTAAGTTCTCATTTGATAGACAATTTTGTCCGGAATATGCCAAAATTTTGGCAGCAAAAAAAATAAACCTACAAATGTTATCCTCGTCAGGGAATAAAAGCATTTTATTTAGAAATGCAACAAGCTTGGTCCTTTAGACATTTGACCTTGCTGTAATCTTCAACCTGTTTGGATAGGTTCTAAAATCGAATCAGGAGATGTGCTTGTTACAATCATTCATTTTTTATCAATATTACCCTAAAAAAGCATCTCAGATGGATGTGGACTTCCTAAAGCCAAAATGCCTTCACCACTATTTGTATGAATAATATTATATATAATAAAGCTGTGATATGTAAGATTTTGGAATTAAAGGTATAGATGTCACACCATTAACATCCTGACACTGACGTCACAGGACTGTCCGGTTGACCCACAGCAGCTCAGGAATATCTCACTATAGAGTTTTTATTTCCTAATAAAGTTAGTCTTCTGTTCATGTTTGAAATGTTTTAGTGACATCGTACCAGTTACGGCTCAATAATGAGCAGTGTAAACTGATACCTAGTAACACAAAGGAAAAATAATCATATGATTTTTCTGGCAGGTGCTTTCATTCAAGTATGGTTACCTACAGCATTATACTGAAATTTTCTTATTAAGCGTCCTGTACATAACAATAAACACTGATTAATTGACAACAGTACAGACTAGAGTGTAGTAAACAGTAGATCTTTGCGATTAAATAGATTTTTTTTAATTAATTGTTATTCAAATAGATTCATTGAATCGATCATTTGGGGATTGAATTTGATTCACATTCTATTCACACTTTAAGTAAACAATTTACGTAAATAATTTAAGCAAACCCAATACTGTTAAACTGTATAAAAAAGTAAGAATTTGTTTAAAATATACAACAGCCTTTGCAGGAGATTCAAATTGCTTGCATGTACTTACAAAATAATTTCGTTTTGCGAGATAAGGGCTTCTTTTGAAATTATGGGCAATCTGTGCAATACTACCACCTACTGGACCGGAGTGTGGAGCTTTGTATGAGACGTGTTATTTAGACATTAAATGTCAATTTTAATGGACACTTATTTTTAATGTGAAATTATTTCGTAAGTCTTCGAATTCGGTAAGATTTCCCGCTGGAGGCTAATTGGACAAAAACATTAAAAATCGACAGTCTACTAATGATTTACAGCTCTAGTAAATAAAATAGTGCTGTTTATGTCGGCCAGCACAACGTCCAGACTCTGCATAACATGGATATTTTTTTCATCAATAACATCAATTATTCTGTTGTTTTTATAACAATCAAACAAAATCTAAAAAATAATTTCAGTTTCAGAATAGACTTTTTGTGTCAGATCAGACATTTACCAATTGCAATCCAAGCCTTCTTGAGTACTTCATTTGCTTTTAAAGACATAATTGTGTCTGTTTCAGTCATCAATTGGATTAGTAGAAAATGAATTAGAAGCCCATGTTTGTGTCTTGTTTTTGAACACGAGGGCAAAACCAGCTGGAGAAATCCACAAAATAAACTCGTATACACCCAAAATGACTGAATTGTGATCGTTTGCCATGTGGTTTGACAGATGGCATGTGTTTTCTTGCATTCGCCAAGATGGCCTTTGTCTCCTTCTATGTTCTCATCACTTTAAAATGATTATCAGCACCAGCAAATAGCATTTGGCAGAAAATATCAACAATGTAATTTTCTTGCTGAAAATAAACTTTTGAGCATATAAAATGATGTCTGTGAGTTATGAGATCATATGGAGCAAGGATTCTTAAAATTTTTCTGTTTTCCCTTGTAATTCTGTCTTCTGCTGCGGAGACAGACGAGTGAATAGAGCCTCTATGTGTGGGGTGGATTCGCTTTCTCCAAATCAAAGGGACAGAAAGAGATGGGGGCGAAAGAGAGGGCAAAGGGCAATGTTAGCCCCTCTTTGCAGCCCATGGTACAACGGCTGCATTCTCTATTCTCAGAAAAGGAGAGACAAGAGCAGTGGAACCATTAGAACTGATTTACAATACACTTAAACCTTCTTATTGCTCTTTAAATATCTGTTCTTTTGAGCAGCATAGTTAGCAAAAACTAATGGATTTTAGGCAAGTTCCTTTCAAAGACAGATATAGTGTGTGTGAAAATGGTTTGCAATTTCAGTCAGTTTGTAAATTTCAGCGTGTAAATCAAGCAAACGCGAAAAGGAAATGTATAAGAAAAGTCCACAAAAGAAAACCACCTCTAACAAATCACTGATTATAGTTCCTGATGGAAGGCTCTGTTCACAAATGTTGGAGAGCATTATCCTAGGCTAACTAGCAAAAGCTACATTCCCAGTCTGTCAAACCTTAGCTAGCTTAAGTTTGATTATGCAATATAACTCAATGCTAATATCTAGCTGTCACAAAAAAAAAAAAAAAAAAAAAAAACTACCTTGATAAAAGAAAAAGAAAAAAAAACACCAAAGTGTATCACTGCACAAAGATTACAATGATGGATATTTTGCTTTTTTGTTAGGAAATTACTTGTTGGATTTTATTGATACGGTCTGATGCTAATGTCATCTTATGCAGCATACACGAATACAGAGGTAACGAGTTTCATTTACTCTGTTATAACTTGAGTAACGTTTTGAAAATAATTTACTTCTATGAGTACTTTTACTGCACCATACGTTTTACTTTTACTTGAGTAGATTTGTGAAGAAGAAACGCTACGCTTACTTCGCTACATTCGGCTGCACCCGACTACCATTTATTCTACACAGGCCACCGGTAGATGTACCACCTGACTGTTTTACCAATCAGACGCAGAAACAATAATCACATGACTCCATTTGACCAATCAGAAACAATAAAAATAACCACATGTAGTCAGGCGGCATTGTGGGAAGAAACCTTCAGCCGGCATCCCTGGCATCATGTACAAAGCATGTTTCGCTTGCAAAAAAATAGCAGTGCCTTCTCTATCTGCCAAAAAAGACACACACTTCACTTATGCAACTTCATAACATTTATTTCTGTCCAGATAGATGCAATAATAAAGTCTTGTTCTGCACATCAAAAATACTTTCAGTGGTGGTGAATCCACCTCTTTCACAATTTGAGCCAGAATTTAAATATGCCACTAACAGTTAAAAACTCACAAACATAGATGTGATAACCTGGTCATTCAGTACATTCAGGTCACCAGCTGACTTCATTTTATTGCCACATAATGTTGCTGAGTCTAGACCTGACAAACTAAAGCAACCCCAGATCATAACACTGCCTCCAGATGTTTGTACAGTGGGCACTGCATGATGCGTGCATCATTTCATTCAGTTCTCTTCTTCTTACCCTGACGCAGCCATTGCTCTGGAATAGGATCAGTCTGAACTCAAGAGACCACATGACGTTTTTTGATTGGCCCAAACAAAGTCCATCCAATGCTCCATAGCAAAGTAAAGCAGTTTTTTTTTTCACTAACTCTAACTAACATAAGGTTTTCTTATGGCCATACAGCTGTTTAGTCCCAGTCCTGTGTGTTTTGCACTGTGCATGTGGAAATGCTCTTATTTTCACTATTAAATGACACTGTCATCTCTACTGTCAATTTCCTTCACCAATCATTTAAATAATTTCTGAGCATGGTCATTCTTCCAGCAACATTTCTTCTATAATATTGAGTTTAGCTGTATCCTTCCAGCTTTTTTCCATTGTTTTACAGTTACGTTCATCCTTTATTTGTCACATAAACATTACTGCACAATGAAATTCTTTATTCCTTGCATGTCCCAGCTTCTTGTCAGCAGGCTGGGGTCAGAGCACAGGGTCAGCCATTTTATGACATCCCTGGAGCTCCCAGGTTTAAGGGCCTTGTTCAAGGGCCCAGCAGTGGCAACCTGGCACAGTGGCAATAAAAAATAAAAAATAAAAACTTCTAAGAAAAAGATTGTTTAAGAAATGAGAAGCTACTTACTCCATCAGTTAGGGTTACAATAATTGTTGCCAGCTCTAATATATTAATCAAAACAGTAATTATCTACCTGAACCTGCTTATTTAAATCCATATGGTGTCTTTTTTGGCAGGGTAGTGTATATTATTATAGAGACACGTAATGCTGTTTAACAATGTTTTAAATGTTTGTTTTTAAATTTCAAATGTGTTACATAAAAATAATCCTTAAGTATAATAATTGTATTATGTATTATGTTACTTTCCACACCACACTGATTAATACATTTCATAAAGCTAAGCTGTTCCTGAAAGCTGGCATCACACACACAGTGGCACACACAGTATTGAGAAATCACTGAGATTGTATTGTATTTTATTCTTTTCAATATTATATTACTAATGATTCTGTTCTTAGAGTATCAACATTTTAAAAAGTTTCAACCCACTGTATACCTGTATCTAGTTTCAAAGATATACACATGACGTGTGTTGGCTGCTAGACCTGCTGATCATACTTTCCCAAGAGATCAGGGCAAAAATGACAACATGTTTATCCGTCTTTGGGTCCCTGCACAGCTCAGCTTGGATTGGGCTCACGAGTTTGGATTAGACATCAAAGCCTGTCAGAGCATGAGAAAATGTGCACAAATATGTCATTCCGTTAATGCTGTTCGCTTGGGAACATTCCTTCTAATATGGTGGCACAGTGCGCAAGCAGCAGCATGATGTCTGACAGTTATAGTATCACCACTGGTAAACTGTTCAACATGGCGTTTAGTGCACGAACCAGGAATAAATAAACTTTGTTAAAAGATGAGTTTAATGCAGTTCTCACTCATCATCTATACCACTTTATTCTGAATACAGGGTTGCAGGGACATGGAGCCTTTCCCAGGATAGGGCATAAAGCAGGGTACAGCCTGGACAGGGTGCCAATCTATCGCCGGGCACAAACACACACGCTCACAAAGTCATTCACACAATACAGGCAATTTGGGAACAGCAATTAGCCTAATCTGCATGTTGGAGGAAACCGGAGTACCTGGAGGAAACCCACCAAGCACGGGGGGCAGGAATCGAACCATGGAGGTGCTAACCACTAAGCCACCATGCCACCTAATGCAGTTCTGCTTAGTCTAATGATGCAAAGTTCTTCTTTCAAAATCTGACTTACTGTTACAACCAGAAGATGATTGATGTCTTATTGTACAATCAAGCAAATGTGAAGTAGAAAAATGTTTCACAAAAGTAAACTATACAAACTAGCTGGTTTGTACCTGAAGTGATTTTTTAAAGCAATTCCCAATTTTTTTTTATTCCTCTTATATCATGCAATATATACAATTTTAAAAAATTGTCGTTAAAGAATGATATAATGAAATAATTATGCAGTCTTAGGATTTTCCCATTGCAGAGAACTTGAGGAACAGCTTTACCTGTAACTGTTACAAAGGTTTAACACTAGAAACTATTTTTGTGAACTGGCTCCTCTGAAGCTTTCTTCTCAAAGACATGACAGCTATTGCCCCAGGCTTGCTCATTATGGATCTGGATTTCTGTAAAGCTGCCTTGTGACAAGGTTTATTGTTCAATGCTCAGTACAAATACAAGAAAAAAAAGGCAAAAAGGATTGAAAATATCTATTATAAAATATAGTACACAGATCTCAGGTGGTGTGACCTGAAATGTGAAGATGAGAGCATTTCTTCCCATTCTCGGTCAGTGGGAAAATCGGGTAGCACAGAAGGCAGTTGCACTGTCTCTCTAGAGCTTTTCCGGTTCTGAGGAATGTTTATTGTTCCTTTCAAGGATTGAAAATGTTCCAAGACCTCAGGGTAGTCCTGAACACACACAGACTTTCATAAGATGGACGTTTAACTAAAAACGCTGTCTTTAAACACGTTAAACACAAACTAACAGAACATGCATGTGTAACATGCATGTGTAAGTATGCATACTGTAGATGGACATAGTAGCTTAAAATATTTAATAATTATTATACTTATTAAAAATCATTCCTTGACTTTAGATTAGACACAGCTTCAGGGTTAATGCTCAGAAACATTCTGCTAATCATTTACCAGAAGGAGAAAAGGACTGAATACCTTTAACTGCTGTATTCAGTATTCTTAAGCAGATTAATCAAACATAATCTACTTTGCCAGATATAAGAGATATTAGAGAATGTTCTGGGGTTTTTATAGACTTGTACACATAATAAGAATTAGTTTAGTTTAATACAATATGTGCGTGGATCTATTGCACACTAACAGTATTTAGATTTCAATGGAATATTAGAGGTTTGAATAAATCCTAAAAGCAAAACTAGAGAAAAGTTGTAGGCGTGGTGTTCGAGCAGGTAGAGTTTGGTCTAATATCTCCAAAGTCCTTGGTTCAATCTTGACTTTGAGGTACTGCCGCTGCAGAGTGTCACATGTTCTCCTTGTGTTTACATGAGCTTTCTCTGAGTTTCCTTCCCTTAGCCAAAGCTCCGCATGTTTACCTGTAAATATGTTTGTGTGACTGGTGCCATTTTGACTGGCATTTTGGAACCGCTTTGTTCCCAAGCTAGGCTTTGGATCCCAGGTGATAATTAGCTAGTTATAATACGTTATAATTAGTGATAATAGTAACCAATTCTACTCAGTTATAGGATTCTTTTTTTTATTATTATTATAGTTCATATTATCTCAAACAGCATAGATATGGGTTTAAGTAAAGAATTTTTTAAGTATAACAGAAACAGAAACTGTTGCCCTATCATCCGTAGCCAGGAGACTAGAGGGATCTCTCTCTCTCAGGATGGGAGAGAACATTTGCACTCCCACAGCAATCATGGGCATATGTGAGCTCACGTAAGAGGAAGAGGGCAGATCGCTCTTTTCCTCCGAGTATTCTAATTCGCGTCCTAATGGTGCATGAGCAGGTCACGTGCGTTGAAGGAAGCACTTGTTAGCCTTGCGCTCTCCCCGGTTGGTAGCTGTTGCTGATGGAGGAGTGCCCTAATTAGTCTGGCGGGAATTGGACATGTCCTAATTAGAGAGAAAAACAGGGGAACGATGCCACCCAAACGAAAAAAGAATTTGAAATTGCTGCTATAGATCGGAAAATTCTAAAGCGTCAGTCTGTAGTGTTCTTTGATATATTTAAATTCTCCTGTCTGTCACAAATCAATAGCAAGATTTTAAATCGACAATTGTTTAATAAGGCCACTTTTGATGCCAGCTTTCTTTGTGATTTTCCACCAAAATCTTTCCTAACACATAGAAAAATGCTGTTTCACCGTTGAATGTACATGTGAATGTAGTATATCAGTGGCGGAGTTAAATAGCTGGTACCCCACTTTAACTACATACAGAAGATGCCCTGGTTTTCACATCATGACAGCGACAGTGTAACTGTTTATCATTAATTGTGGTCATTGAAACCACCATTCACTGTTATTCCAGTAACAAAGAGGAGATCTCGCTCAGTGCATCACCACGGGGCACGTGCATGCCTCTGTCTAGACTGTGAATAAATGGGGCCAGTAAGTGGAGTTTGGTCACAAGCTTCAGGGTCAGCAGAGTGAATATTTACTTCGGCACCCTCCCCCAAAACACAAACTGAGAAAAACAAGAGCAGTGAACAGATGTGAGAGATGATAAAAAGGGCATTTAAGGCGTCTTACTGTGAACATCACATCAATCTTTTTCACAAGCGGAGATGAACACGAAGAAGTAAGAAAGATTAATGCTTTTGTCTACCTGACCTTCTTGGTATTTAGACTGCACATAAAAATAAAGTTGATAAAAAAATGAATAAATTTGATATTTTAACTTACTAAATAAATCTCTCTATCATGAGCAAATCAATGTATTTTCTGATTCCCCCAGTATGGATACACTAAAGGCAGATATGCAAGGACTATCACTGGAAACTTATCAAACTGATATAATGTCATTTCTATCCATTGGGTAAGTGAAGAGGCACCAGGCCTGACCGATTTCAACCAACTTGATTCCACCTTGTGAATGTTGGACCAGGATTTGTGTGTACATTGGCAGGGTTGTTAATAAAAAAGTGCCCAAAGTTGGCAAACATTGTATAGGGAGGATTAACACCGCAACTACAAGTAGACTTCGCGCCAACATCAGTGTCATTCTGTAGAGAAAGAATGGGGTGGGGGCGTGGTGGTTGATTTATGGCCTAAGGGTGTGTATCCATTGACGCTAACCTACTTCGATGTTTAAGATCATATCTGTAGTTCTCTGACTTGCGTTTTGTGTGTATAGTAGCAGTCCTGGCGCTCACACCTATCGTCAAATTAACATTTGCATCTCTGTATGTTTATGAATGATCTCATGAGTGTCAACCGCTGCATTTTGAAGGGTTTTGGTGAAACACTATTCTCAGAAGGGTAAAAAATATTCCAGCAAGGAGCTCATCGGGACAAAGCAAATATCTTTTATTGACTTATAGCCTCTGTGTTTGCTTTAACACTCTCATGCTGTCGAACTAGGCGGCAAGTCCTTTAACGCTTTCACTGAAAGACACTCTTTGTGTGATGTCTCCCTCCCTATCTGTCTCAGGACTGGATGACAATCTCCAGCACTACATCCCAAACTTTGAAAAGAAGAAGATTGACGGCCAGCAGCTGTTGAAAATCTCTCACCAGGACCTGGAGGAACTTGCAGTTAGCCGCGTTGGCCATCAGGAACTCATCCTTGAAGCTGTGGATCTTCTCTGTGCTCTGGTTCGTATAAAAACAATATGTTTCGGACATATAAAATGTGATCTGTCCGATCAAATGAAGCATTTCAACATGATGATATGCTTTTATGTCAGTCTACATGAAAAGCCCACTAGTATGCTATTCATGATTTTAAAAGTCAAAATTTTAAGAGATTCACGATTTGTCTTTTAACATGCTCGACCTCATGGAGGCTAAGTTTATAGCTGGCACTGGATATAAAATGGTTTTACTCAGAATGAGTCTCGTAGTACTTTGCGTACTCATCTAGCATAATGTAGGTAATGTTGGCATTATATTACATTATTTTTGTTGAGATACGGCTTCTTCCTTATCAGACTATTACCCTGTCTTTATTCTTACTGTATAAAGGACATAAAATCTGAGTGATCAACTCATGGATCCTTAGGGTCATCACAGCGGATCATCTTTCTCCATCTTACTCAGTCCTCTGCATCTTCCTCTGTTACACCAACCACCTGCATGCCCTCTCTAATCGCATCCATAAATTTCCTCCTTGGCCTTCCTTTTTTTGCTTTTCCTGGTTGCTCCAACCTCAGCACAAGCCCAAACCATCTACACCAAGTACCTTCCTAGCTGCCTGCCTCAACACTCCTGCAGTAGTCACCCAGTCATATAGCATCCATTCGCCACCACCCAGCACGTTTCTCCCCTGCATGCTAAACTGAACATAGCAGTCTTTCTCCTTTAGCATTCACCACCTGATCTATCTCGATCTATCTCTTCGTCACCTCCAAAGTCTTCATACAGATCACCATCCAATGCTGTCCATCTAAATCATCCACCACCTGCTACCACATTACAACCTTAAATAGTCTTTTCATTTGCATCTTCTGCAAGAAACATATTCCACTTGTTTGCAGCTTCCACCACTCATATATTTCACACTGTTTTCCTGCTTCTTCTAAACAAAATGTGTTCCCCACTACCATCTCCATCCTTTTTGCAAAATCTACTACTATCTGCTTTTCCACATTCCTTGACACCATACCAACCCATCACCCCCTTATCACCTCTGCTCCCTTTACCAGCATGACCATTGTTATCTGATCCAATCACCACTATTTCTTCTTGGGTACACGCTTCCCCCACTTCATCTAACTTGCTCCAGAAATTTCCTTCCTCCGCTATCTCACACTGCACTCCCAGGTCTTATACTCTTATATTTATTATCACCCTTTCAGTTTCTAGCTTCACATTTATTCCTGTTGGACACCTCCAATATAGATATCACCTACACCATTTCTCTTCCTATCCACACCATGATAGAACATTTTAAACCCATGTCCTGGCTTTACTTCCCTTCTACTTGGTCTCTTTCACACACAGTACAGTATGTCTTAATTTCTCTGCTTCATCATATCAGCCAACTAGAACTTCTCCAGACACTGAGGTCTGCCCAAAAAAGAGTGTATTGTCTTGTGCAACCCCAATACCATTTTAAGTCATAATTTCTATGAGTAATTCTTTCTACTTATTTGGTTTGACTTGCATAAATTGCTTTAAAGAACATTAGCTAACTGTTGCTATTATTAGCTCATCTTCATCAACATTAGTTAACCAAACTACTCAGCTGCATAAAAATGTAATTTAGATTGTAATGTGTAATCAAAAGCAATACATATGCTAATAAGCTAATGGATAATGTTAGGTTAACTATTATACTATGTCACAAAAAACAGCCAAGGCGTTGCTAATGTTAAAGGCGTTCTACGCAATTAAATGTGTTGGCCACATTAATTAGCAAGGTGTTGCTAATTTATTATGCTAACTTACTGTGTAATCAAAGACATTAGCTACATTTACTAGCAAGTATTGTTAAGTAGCTTGGGTTATTTTATTACATAATTTAAACTCTTATATTGCCAGAACACTCACTAATTTCTCTTACTCATTACTTACAAGCAATGACAGAGTCCAACTGCGAGCTAAGTATCTTTAGATAAATTATTGTTTTGTATAATTTAAAACCAGTAGCTGAGTTTGCTAGCAAGCTGTAATACCTCACCCCCTTTTTCTTGTGTAATTAAACTAGCCAAGTTCACGATCAAGAGAAATATTATAAACAATTTTAAACTACTGTAAGCTAGCTTAGCTTGTGTTGCATCAGTGAAACTGAAGACAATATTGTAATCAAAATGTTGAGCCAGAAAAGCAAAATGGTGGCTTATGTTTGTGTCATATGATCAAGTTTGCAGATGACTGCTTAAATTTATTTTTAGCTCCACCCTTGTTGATCAAGGACACGAGCGGAGACAAATAAAGGACCAGCCTCGGCTTTCTCATCTGTTCGTACTCCTGTTTCGGCAAAATTCAGAATTGACTGTAATTCACATGCTTGTACATCGAAGTGAGACATCATTGAAGTCTGTTTACTATATAGACTATAGTATATTTGTAGGAGAAAGAAAGCTTTGTGGAGGTGAACACCACGTAATTACGGCACTTTTACAGCATTAGTAAGTTAAATATAGGCCAATGTGCTAAATTACGGCTGAATTAGAAGCACGGCAGCCTGAAACATAGACACGAGTGGTGTTTTCTCAATCTTAAATAGAGCTCCGTGCCAGCCGTGGGGTCTAATTGGTAGGTGGAGAAGGTGAACAGGAAAGAAGGGATTTCCCAGACACATCCTCTGCTCAGCACACTCTTTTTTGCTGTTTTACTGGGGCTATGTGTTTTTCCTGAGGTTCAGGAATTACGAAAAACAGACTCACCTCGAGCATTTGAAGAACACCAGAGGAGTTGTTATTGCTGTATATAAACCATATACAATATACATATACTGTATATAACAATATTGTATAATGACTTTATATCAGTAGTTATGGCATTCAACTGCATGTTATGACTTTAGATTAATACTTATGACTTCATGTCAGTAGTTGATATTCTTGTTATTTATTCTTGTTAAGTGCAAGTGTCATAAGTCTATTTTTAAATAATGGTATCTGCTAGGATTTGAATTATACTGAAATCATTATCCAATATTGGCCTTACACTAATTATTAGTCTTACGTATTACAATTAATATTTGATTAGGAATCATAGTGAATATGATAAAAATAGCAGATTACTATGCACATATTTACCAAGTGTAATATAATCATATTCAAGCAAATAGAATTAGAATGTCGGTCTTTCTTTTGTCCAGACAATATTAAAACAGGTGGGGGTTTATAAAAATCCCAACATGAATAAAACAAGGATGAATAAAAAATATATACTGGTAGTATATTACTATATAATATACTATATAATATACTAAGTATATTGGTGGATTATTTAATTCAAACATAATCAAATGCATGACTAAGTTTAATTTCCTACACTGATGTAGCCTGAACCTTTTCTCTGTTTGTTTTTCAATTAGTAAAGTTTCAGTTCGCCCTGTGCTCTGTGTTGGAAGGACTGCGCCCATTTCTGTCCTCTCAATAAGAACAACATGGTTTATGCAGACATCTGATAGGTCAAATATACAGAATATGACAGATTATCAAGTGAAAGAAATAGTGGGCAGAACAAGCCAGTTACTTAAACTAGGAATAAACCCCATGTTACCATTGTCTACCCAGCTTAAACAGGCTACATCAAGTCTTTATCAGTCACCAACTGCTATCATCATTTGTCATTAGTCATTTGTAACTTCTATGACTTTAAATCAGTAGTTCCTTTAGTTTTGACGTTAAGCAAATAGGACTATACAGTATATATAACTTCAAAGAAGTAGTTATTGATTTCCATTACCAAATTTAAGCTTTTATGACTTTAAATCAGCATATGACTTTCCATCATCAGATCTTTTTCTATGACTTTATCGGTAGTTATGGCATTAAACTACATGTTATGACTTTAGATTAATACTTACGATTTTATTTCAGTAGTTTAAGATATTCTTGTTATTTATTAAGTGCAAGTATATGTTTGTCATAAGATTTTTAAAAAATAATAATATGGGGGTAGGATTTGAATGATACTAAAATCATTATTCAACATTGGCCTTACACCAAGCCTGTCACTAGTCTTAGGTATTATAATTAATATTTGATCATGAGTCATAGTGCATGTGATAAAAATAGCAGGTAACCATGCAAATATTTGTTTTCATATTAAGAAAAAAATACAATTAGAGTGTCGGTTTTTCGTTCGTCCAGGACAATGTTAAAAATAAAAGGATTTTATAAAAATTTTATAAAAATATAGAGGTTATGACTTTATATCAGTAGTTTTGACATGTCACCAGTAGTTAGGACACTATTACTGGCCATGTCATATATTTCCCAACATTGAAGAGAATAGATCCTCTTTGGTCTGATTTTGAAAATAATTGAGAGACTCCAGCTGCAAAGAGAACCTCACAATTCCATGGTTGTCATAATTCATTGGCATTTGTGCTAATTCAGTTTTGTTTGCTTCACTGTTCTGTATCACGTTATGCTTTGTGTTGTATGGTGTGTGAATAGAGCCTAATCAGCGTCAACTCTCTATTGTACGACTGTACAGAATGGACCCAGAATAGAATAGATGTAAAAGGAGTAATGTGTGTAGTCTAGGGTGGACTGTAATCATTAAAACAGTGGTGCTTCTTTCATCAGACCATTTCAGATTGATATAAAGCACTATCACTGTCCAAGTGGGCCTTCTGAAATCAGCATCATTCTATCAAATGATGCGAAATCACTGGTTGCCTTGACAAAAAAAGTCTGTCACATGAATAACCATTTCCCATAAGTCTGTGTTGTTACTATGCATGAGACTGGAGGAAATTAGCTGATAGCATTACATATGGAGCTGAAATAGAGATTACACAGTCCGGATAGAACAGTGACAGGAACGAGGTGGAGGAACGTTCTGAAAGATAACTGTTGGAGAGCAGGAAACAGATGTGACCCACCCACCTGTCGAGCAGCCCTCCACCCTGCTCTCACACAAACACATATATACAGGCCCAAACACACAGTATGCAACGGCAGGAAAGCGTGTCACACCATTGTTTCTGCAGTTTCCGTCTGCTGGCGTCAGATGACTTTCTGCCTGCTGCTCATGTGAGAGTGGGAAAAGTGCACCATTTCTCCACAGCTGCAGGCCAAATATAGCTGCGCTTGTGCTGCAGAATTATTAGGACCTCCATCTCTTTCCCTTTTTATTTTATTCAACGGAATGAATGTTTCGCTGTACGAGGGCATTTTAAATAACTTGAGGTAGGAAGCTGTAAAACAGAAAAACAAAGTAAAGTCATGAACACAGATTTGGCAGCTTAAGTTAAAAAAATATTTTGGAAGCAAAATTATAAATTCTCACTTTATTTATTTAACTATTTAGATAAACGTAGAACATATATGAAAGCTTTTGCAGAAAATGGAAACCGCTTGCATCTTCTGCAAATACTCGTGTTTTGGAAGAGTATCACTTCCTTTTCTCTTCAGTTCATGAGCTGTTGGTGCAAAAGGCTGGCTAGAAATAAAAGATATTCACCTTGTACAAGACATGGCATTTAAACTTGACAGAACAAGTTACACAGTAATTCATTAAAGCAATACCAGTTAAATTACTGTCACTGTTGTATAAGGGCAATTTCACACTTCTGAGGTTGTGCTGTTATACTGAACATGAGCGCAGCTACAGTACGATGTGGTTAAAGGCACTCGGACGCAGGCACTCGTGCAGACACGCATGATACTGATATACTCTGTCAAATAGGACATTATGCAGTTGGGCTGTTGTTCAGTCATCATGTTATATATACTTAACAATACTGTGTGGGATACTGTAATGTAAGCACTGTGACGTAGCAGGAAAATAATGGTACAAAACTTAAAATATGTACGAATAATTTGTGAGGAAAAAAAAAAAAATATATATATATATATATATATATATATATATATATTATTGATACTTAACTGCAGCCTGATATATTCATTGTGCAAAACTGTGGGAGAAAAAAAACACACACACATAATTCACACTTCGTATAACCCAAACAATTTTGACAAAATATTTTTCCATGTGTGCTTTTTTTTTTTTTTTTTCTTTTTGTGCCCGAGAGCTTTTCCCTAAACAGTGATTACAGCCAGACAGAGCAGACTGTTTTATCTCTTTTCTTGCTTTTGACAGTGTGTTGAGAGACACTTTGTCAGATCTACATGTCTGTCATTTCATTCACTCAGACGCCGATAAACCTTTCAGGGCTGATTCTTAAGAAAAAAAAAATTGATTAAAATTTTTTACTAAAGTGATTTTACTGAATTGATTACATTTTCCAAACATTCAGTTAAACACGTTAATAATACTCATTTAACAATACTCATAATTAAATAATGTCTCCTATAAAATCATGTGTGTGCAACAACATATTGGATTCAATTTTGTTCATATGAATAGATTTGTGTTTTTTCCCCAACTAATGATTGGCTCAAATTACAGAAATTTAATCTGTGCATTTTTGTGTTTTCTATGTGTCCAGATGCAGCACTGCATGAATGAAAAAAAGAAATAAAATCTAAGCACTTATTATTAAATATTGAACTTTATACTAAATTGAGCTGTAAAGTGCTGCATACTGTACAAATTTAATTTATGGTGTAACTATTTAATCTGATTTTATAAAAACTTTATAACTTGATATATGTTTTTTTTTCAAATAAAAAAAATCATAGACAGAGAATTGAAAATAATAGCAGCATAGATTTCATTAATAGAGTAGATTAATGAAATCTAAATGTGACCATCTCATTCCCTCCATGATTCATGCTTGCTTTTTATCACCTAAATTAAAATGACTTTAAGTGAATCTTATTATATTTCATGGATCAGATTATATACACACATTACATGAAGCTGAGATGGTTTACCATACAGTGCATAGTGAATGCCCAGGGCATCAAGAGTGCCACTGAGATTATCTTGGTGCCGTAATGTTCAGCAGAACTGTGCAGTGCTTCAGTACGTGTCCTTGATGGAGTGGAAGAGTGTTGTTCCACAGTAATGTTCTACATCATTTGGCCTTGCATTCCCAAGATGGAGGTTTCCCTACCAGAAATTCTCTGTACAATGTAGTGATGGTACAGAAGACATTTGATATCCTTACTCTCTGCAGGAAAAGATGTTGTTGGTATTTTTGGAAAGGAAGACGGTCATTGTGGACACCAAGAAACAAGAAACAAGTCCCTCCAGAAGTCACAAGTTATCTCTGTTTTTGTATTAAGTGTAAAGCAGGGGTCAGAAAATATGACTTGAGGAAGAAAAAAAAAGCTGATTCACATTAACCGACATGAATGCAAAAGAAATGAACAAACTGTTTGCTTCTAGTACCAGTGTAGCGTTTTTAGTGGGTTATTATGGTAAGACGGAGAGAGTGATCTGAAAAATTGTCCAAGAAAATCTAAAGTAATGATTTAAGATGACATTAGAAAAATCCCATTTCAACTGAAGGCATTTCATTAGAAAAAGCACAAGCTATGTTGCATATATACAGTATATATGTGTGCGAAGGTCTGTGGCTTTTTTCCTATTTAAAAACTTTTATTTATAGATTATCTTGTATAGTTTTATTTCATTACCTGGAGATAATAAGTGACTTTCCCTGTAAAATCTCAGACTCATGCCTTCTGTGCTACTACAGACAGAGCTTATCTAACATGTTTGCTTTACGCTGGAATCCTTCAGGATGCCTGCCAAAGTTGAATTTCTGTTTTCTGCCAGGTGATGATTTCTTTCTTGCTGTCTATCAACACTGGCATTCCTGGCATGCCGAGGATACAATTATATTTAAATAATTTCTTCGTTCTTTATTCAATTTTGCTTACTCTTCATTCATTAGCCTTAATTCGTCAGCACTGCTTTTCCTAAATTTCCTAAACCCTAAATCTAATTCCGA
This sequence comes from Clarias macrocephalus, assembly GCA_011419295.1. NCBI lineage: Eukaryota > Metazoa > Chordata > Actinopteri > Siluriformes > Clariidae > Clarias > Clarias macrocephalus. The sequence continues at coordinate 205,176 of JAAGKR010000171.1, forward strand.
TAGCCGAGGTTCATGGACACCCTTTGCCCAACAGTGTCATTGTTATTTTATTTAGTGAGTATGACATTCTGTAGTGCTTTCTGTTCAATTCTCAAATCTGATTGCTCACAAGTTGTTTTCTTTTTTTAAACAGCTCCTATGATAGGTCCGGCTGGTTCAAATTACGGGTTTTTGTATTAATTTAATGGTTAAAGTATTAGTGTTGCTAATACGCAGGGACATGCAGTAATGTATGTGACTGACAGACTTTTATATCAGAAGTGACATGTTTCATACCATTACAAATAGCTCTGAAGGGATGAAATAATGCAAAACATTTTTCCTAAAACCATATTTAACTATTTACAGTTTGTGCTATAAGGAAATGACACTTCTGGATATAGAAATTATGAATATAAAAAAATTATAATTTACTGTTGCATCAGGGCCTCGATGACTTTAATTGTCATTCAGATGAAATTTGGCCAATTTAGATGTCGCATACAAAGACATAAACCTGAAAAAGTGTATCATTCTAAAATGCAAAATTGTTAAAATATTGCAACATGAATTTGACATGGTTCACTACAAATGTTTTGCTTTTTAAGCTTTTACCAAAAAACGGAATGCTTTAATTTAAGTTGCAATTTAAGTTTAAATTGCGTCCAAACACTGGAGATCTGGAGTTGCATGTGTTCAGTTATTTGCTTTTGAAAATGTGTGTTTTGTTATCACACCCCATACTTCATTATTTCTTTTTCACCCCATAATTCATTCTTTTCCCATAACATCATAGCATTGTGGTTTATTTCTCGCATATTGCGTCTCGATACTGTAATGCAATGCTAAATTTGTCCATTACTTAAGGAGTGCAATAAGTTTAAAATCATGTAATTAACTTTTTTAAGGTTGAAGGTCATGTGAATGTCCTGCTGCTGACTCTGCTGTCTCAACGCATTATTAACCGCCCACTATGTTTGCTTTTATTCTGCTAATGTGAGCTTGAGTGCCCAAAGGAATTTCATGAAAGAAAGGTTTCAGACACTGATAAGTCTGGTATGCGTTAGTGAGAAGATTATGCAATTATTAGTCATAATATGTTTGATCTCATCGTAACACTTTTTCAGAACTACGGGGTGGAGACTGAAAATCTGAAGGCTCTGGTTGGCCGGATGCGAGCGGCTTCTAATAACCTGCAGAACTGTGCTTCGGAGAGGAGGAAAAGCCCTTCGAATGACAGCAGCACTTTAAACAAACCACCAAATGAGTTCCTGACAGCAGTTGTGGAGCTCATAGGATCAGCCAAGGGCATGCTGGCCTGGCTGGACAGGTACATGAGAAATTCATGCTGATAGTCAGATTCATTTGTAGTTCTTGTGATGCAGATAACTAGATACACTATATGGACAAATGTATTTGGTCAAACCTGTTAATGATTGAATTGAGGTGTTTTAATCACACCCTTTATCCCCTAGTGAAGATCAATCGTAATGCTTCAGCATACAGAGCCATCTTGGACAACACTATGCATCTACTTTCAACTTTGTGCCAACAGTTTGTGGAAGGCCCTTTTCTATTCCAACATGACCGTGCCCCAGTGCACAAAGCAAAGACTATAAAGACATGGTTTGATGAGTTTGTTGTGGAAGAACTTGACTGGCCCTAACACAGAGCCCTGATATCAACTCCATCAAGCACCTTTGGGATAAACTGAAATGGAAGATTGTGAGCCAGGCCTTCTCGTCCAACATCAGTGCCTCACCTTATAAATGCTCTACAGAATGAATGGGCATGAATTCCCAGAGAAACACTCCAAAATCCTGTGGACAGCCTTCCAAGAAGAGTAGGAGCTGTTATAGCTGAGAAAGGGGGACCAACTCTATTTTGAACTATATGTATTTGGATACAGTGACATTGCAGGTTTGGTCAAATACTTTTGTCCATGTAGTGCATTTCTTTATCACTATAAAGAAAATGTTGTATCAATGTGTAATGAAGAGAACTGAATTCCATTTTATTCGTATTGACAGATGCAAAGGCCGTAGCTATTTAACTGTGACTGACACAATGATATACTTATAGGTCACAGAAGCCGTGACACTTTTACTAAGACTGACAAGGACAGAAGTCACACCTCCTTTAAAGTGCCATAAGACAAGACTCTGTAATTAGATTGATAGGCACAGGGGCCATGTCTACAGACACACAGATCGTACTTCTTTCACTGACATCTATGAGTCCAGAGGTTAAGCCTCTTTAAGTGTGTTTAACATAATCCACATTTTCTTTTTTAAATCACAGCCGTTTGCAACTCTGCTTGCTCAGACTTGATACGACGCATTCCATAAGCCTAAGTCGGAGCAGAATTGCTGTGCTTTAGTACTGATTAAACCTTGTTTGCTATCTCCTCTTTCAGGACGCCTCTGACAGGCATCAGTGACTTCACCTCCATCAAGAACAGGATCATCCAGCTGTGTTTAGAGCTCACCACCACTGTGCAGAAGGTCTGCAGCCTGCACTCTCGCTATAAACACTGTGTACATGAGGACATCTCAAATAGTCTTTAACATAACAGCCTGACAAAATTAAATGCAGTGAATGCAAGATACACCGATTAGCCATAACATTAAAACCATTAACATTAAAACATAAAAACATTAAAGGTTCCCCTTAAAATAGATCTGGCCCCTTATGGCATGACTCCACAAGACCTCTGAAGGTGTGATGTGGTGTCTGTCATCAGGACATCAGCAGCAGATCCTTTAAGTGCTGTATGTCTCAAGGTGGTGTCTCTATGGGTTAGACGTGTTTGTCCAGCATATCCCATGGATACTTGATCGGAATGAGATCTGGCTAGAACAACAACTCTTTGCCTGCTAAACCGCATACACAGAAAGCTGTGTGTTAAGACACCTTTTTATCGAGCTGTGCTGCATTAATTTTTCATGAGATCAGATAGGACATGTTTGTCTTTCAGGCAGAAATGCGTGTTAGATTTTCCTGGTATATACATCAATGTTATTCAGTTCACCAGACATTAAGTGGTGTTAATGTTATGATTGATCTGTGTATGGACAAAAGTGTGTGGACACCTGACCTTCACACTCATACTGTATGTAGTCCTTCCTGAAACACTTCTTGTGAGGCACAACCTTTGAAGCGTACTGGAACATGCATGTTGTAGTATTACAATTTTCCTTCACTGGAAGCGAAAGACCCAAACGTTTTCCAGCATGATAATTCGTCTGCGCACTAAATAAAGACATGATTGAAAACAAGGTTAGCCTTGAAGAACTTGAGTGGTCTGCACAAAGCCCTCAACCCCACTTAACACCTTTGGGTAAACTGTGAGCGCCAGACCTCCATATCCAATAACAATGTCTGGCCTTATGTCCAACCCCAGGTTTTGGCCATATGCTGGTTTTATGCACATAGTCATCTACTTTTTAGAGCACAAGCACACAATATGGAAAGAATATTCCATTAACCAAGTCAGTTTTAGAAAAGATTTTAACAGTTTCTGTAACAAAGCATTGATGGTATACGACATATTGTGTAATACTGTTTGAAAGTGAGAAGTTAAGAGCAAACAAGAGAAAAACCACGTATTGTGTTATTGCATTGAACCATATGATGTATCCTACTGAACTTTCAAATCACTTCACTGCTCTAAACTCTCGAAACACGTCAAACAAGTGCACATTTTCCAAAACATGGTAAAAGTGTCTCACCTAGGTGAAACGTTTAATTTTCAGATAACACCATTCCATAATACTATAATACATAATAATGGTTGTTATTTCTGTAAATATGCATACACATTTATATTTATAGACAAAAAAAGTAACATATTTGTTAATTACAGTTTCATGCCCTTTTATGTAGTGTCCGTAACTTGTTTGAATTCAAATCGCTCAATGATCTTAATTGTCATTCGGATGAAACCTGGCCAATTTAGATGTCACATAAAAAGACACAAACCTGAAAAAGTGTATTATTCTAAAATGCTAAATTGTTAAATATTGCAACATGAATTTAACATGGTTACGGACACTACAGATTTATTTTATTTTATTATTACATTTTTTTCTGGAGTTGCATGTGTTCAGTTGTCTGCTTTTGAAAATGTGTGTCTTGTTATCACGCCTCTTTCCATCCAGCGACATGAAGGCTCAGTAACAATTCTGTCTCTAATTCCAGGACTGTGCTGTGTATGAAATGGAGGAGAAGATACTAGAAGTGGTGAGTGAAACGTGTCTTCCTTTCTAAAGGGATGCACGAGTGTTTTTCAACCTAATATCTATCCATCACGCGCGTATTATGCGGCATATAAATCATTGCCGAGCCATATTAAAAGACTCATCCGCTGTTCTCTATACACTGAAGCTGGACCTAAAAGTATGTGCGGCTCTATTGTTTAATCAGCAGAGAAGTCGGATGTTTTCCACAGCCTTGTGCCTGGGCATCCTGTGTTAACTGACTTAGCCTCTGAAGTCCCGCACGTCCTCCATGGACACGGCGCTCGATTTGAATTTAGTTCTACTTTCCCACCGTAGATAACCTTTGATCCTGCGCAACATTCCAGGGATTCCAGGTGCACGTTACTTTTACACGTCTGACTGATTGTGCATTTTTAAATAGATCCAGAAAGGCAGAGAATTGCAGACTATTGTTTGGATGAACTCTAGCTGCAGCGTCCCATGGAGCCAAACAAAGCAATGTCGGCTTCCCGAAACAATGTGTCTCAGCAGTGGCTCGTGACCGTAGAGTGTGGTGGGGCAGGAGAACAGCAATGATGGCATGGCCTTGAAGAAAATGAAGCTGCACAAATCAGGCTTTGAAGAGGGGAGAAACATTTTGCCAAGTTGTACGCACATACACGTTGTTTGCAGAAATTTGTTAGAATTAATTCTGACTTAACCGATTAAGAAATAAGAACAAATATACGTACTAAAATGGGCTAATAAATGTACCATGTTTTCTAAACAATTGCAGTATAATATAAAGGACGCTTTTTGTACATCAAGTGCAGAATTAACATGATTTTCAGTGACAAAAGCACAGGGTTCCAAATGTCAAAGCATTAAAATAAATAATGAATTAGCATGTTCGGAAGTAAACACATAACTATATTGTAATATATTGTGCCTCGAAGTATTTGAAAAGTACTTGATTTATTTATTTATCTATTTATTTATTTATTTATTTATTTTTTGCACATTTGTCTTCAGAAAGAGCCTTTTTATTTATTAATTTTTTTTTTTGGTCAGCAGTGTTTTTTTTGCCTTGGGATGCAATTTTGCCAGTCTCTTTCTTATTGTTGAATTATGAACACTGATCTTAACTGAGGCAAGTGAGGTTCTGCAGGTCTTTAGATGTTGTTCTGGGTTGTTTGATGAGCTTTAGTACTGTTTTAGTTTTAGCAGACAGGCCACTACTGGGAAGGTTCACCAATGTGTCGAGTTTTCTCCACTTGTGGATCGTGGCTCTCACTGCTGGAATCCCAAAGACTTATAAATGGCCTGGTACTGTAACCCTTTCCATACGAAGACATGTCAGTTACTTTGTTTATCGTCTTTTTTTGAAATTCTTTAAATTGAGTTTTTTTTTTTTTTTTTTTTTAGATCTATTTAAGTGATTTCTTGATTCAACAGGTGTGACAATAATCAGGCATGGGTGTGATAAGTGGAACTCTGCTTCTCAAGAAGGCAGTTACTGTACTTTTGCACATAGGGCCAGGCAGGTTTGGACAGCTTTTTACCCTTAATAAGTGAAATCATTATTTATGCAATTATATCAATATGCAAAAAAAAAAATAATAATAAAAAAATCAGGAAGGGGCAAATACTTTTTCATGGCACTGTAAGTGATAACAGGAGCTAACGACTCTCATAGATGTTCCACACCACAAAAACCTTCAGAGTATGCATCCTTTATTTGTTAAGTGTAAAATTGCTGTAGTTAACCAAAAAAAATGTACCTTAGGTGGTAAACGGTAGATCAGCTTTGCGTTAGACCTCATCGAGCCACATCATCTTTTGCTATGTACATTCACAACTAACGTTTTGCTAGTGAAATACGCTAAGAAATGACTGAGGCTCGCTAATTAGGTAACTAAAACAATTAGATGTGTTGAACGGAATGTCTCTATAATATTAAAATTACCCCATAGTAATTTGTAGAATGTTGTTTTAAAGAATTTTTATTTATTTATTTTTAGCACTAACCACAAAAAAAAAATCTTTAAAACAACATTCTACAAATCATGATCTCTGAACTACTAGTAAATGTCGGCTTCTAAACAGATGAACAATAATCTACATGTGGAAGTTCACAATTCTCCATTTAAATGGTTGATTATAAAGATGATTCTTTCTCTCAGGCTCGAGTTTTAACTGGAGTCTGTGAGGCGACCCGGAGGACGGCCTTTGATCCCATGAAGAGCCGCACTACCTGTCTGGAGCAGGTCCAAATCACTGATGTCACACCAGAAGAGGGATTAGTAAGTGGCTCCTGACACAACACACACCCAGCTCAGGATTTCTATGCTTTACATACTATAGATCACAGAGAGCACTTTATTATCACAACAACAGTTGAATTGGCTTACAGTATGTTGTGCCTTTTTTTTTTTATAGGGCATGTACATTAAATCCACATACGATGGACTGCATGTCATCACCGGAACCACAGAAAATGTGAGTGATGTTCTTCCTTTGACGATTAAGTCGTTTTGTAGCCTTCCAGTCGTACTGTGTCTCAGTCTTATCCCGAGCCTTGTTCTCTTTCTGTGCAGTCTCCAGCAGACAGAACTCAGCGCATCCATGCTGGCGATGAAGTGGTGCAGGTCAACCAGCAGACAGTGGTCAGTCACTCAAACGTTCTCGGGCTGATAAACAAAAGGAGGGCCTAGAAAGCAAATGTCAATGAACTGATAAGATAATTTTGTGAAATTTCTGTTTTATCACTGTTTCTTTATCACAGTTTGGTTAAAAACAACATTTAGTAGAGTTACTTTAGGTTAACTTAGATAAAAAAAGACAAGTACTGGAATCGTATAGTCACTAACATAAAGTATAGCACCGTTTATTTCAAAATTGATGCTTTAAAAAAGTTTGGAAATACAGTACTGTGCGAAAGTCCTGAACCACCCCCTCATTTCTTCTGTTTTGCTCCCAAAGAGACAGATGTTCATTTATTTTTAATGTAGTCTCCATAGTTCTCCAGGCTTCCTGAAGGACTTTTTGTCTCGCATTTTGGCAGGTTTTTGTCTCTCATTTTCAGTCCAGTCCTGTACCTGAACAGGCTCAGAAGCTTTTTTTTTTTTTTTTTTGATTGATAAGCTACATAGTGATCTATAATTTATACAAGCATAAATACATGTAACTTAAGGCAACCAGTGAGAAACAGGTACAGATGATGACAGATGATCAGGCCGGTGATTAGAATACTGGTCATGCTGAATGCTCAGTGGTTGAAACAGATGAGAGGGGAAATGAGGTTGCTGCTGAAGGTTGTTACATAAACAACTAATTTTTGCGGCCTGTCGCACCAAAACATTTGTTCACATTTTTTACTTTAATCTACATAGGCTCAAAACCTTTGCACTGTACTGTATAGTGGCAGCTGGTTTTAGTATTAGATAGAAGGCATTAAATCCAATAGTCTGTGTAAATGGAGTTTGCATGTTCTCCCCGTGCTTGGTGGGTTTCCTCCGTGTACTCCGGTTTCCTCCCGCAGTCCAAAGACATGTAAATTAGGCTAGTTTACAAATTGTCCATAGTGTTTGAATGATTGTATGAGTGTGTGCATGTGTGTGTACCCCGCCTCATGCCCTAAATCTTCTGGGATAGACTCCAGGCCTCCCGCGACCCTGTATACAGGATAAAGCGGTATAGATGATGAGCGAGTGAGTGCTAATACAGGTTCTTATAATTTGTATTATTATACTGTTAAGCAGTGCATTATATCAGTGTGTGATTGATGTCATATATGGTGAAACTATTACACACATACACACTTAAAGCTAGATAAGTAACTGAATTCATGTTTCATATTTGTTATGTGTCATGTTTCTTTTAAATACCCCAAATTTGTATAATTTATACTTAATATGAGCTGAAATCAAATCAAATCCAGGGGCATTTCACTATTGGTGTAGACTTACTGTCTTGGCTAAAAGGAAATCAGCCCTAGACTCAGCTCTCATACATTTCTGTGGGGTTTTTTTTTTTTCTTCTAAGAAGCCATAATTGATGATGTTCTACGAAAGTAGAAAAAATAAGCAAGGAAACTTTCTTCATCGGGTAAAGAAAGCGAAGCTCATCACTGATGGTCCATCTTTCCTTTTTGAGTTTATATTATCATCTCAATCTCTTCTAATGTGCAACCCCACCTTAGGATTTCAGGCCAGACATTCTGTGCGGATTGTGTGTCTACTGCTATTGTTTTTAGTGCTGCACAGTCGAAATTTTGTCAGAAAATCTGTTTGAGATATTGAACAACTAGATGGCACTGTGGCATAGTGGTTAGCACTGTGGCCTCACACCTCCAGGGTTGAGGGTTCGATTTCAGACTGGTGTGTATGTATGGAGTTTGCATGTTCTCCCTGTGCTTGGTGGGTTTCCTCTGGGTACTCTCGCTTCCTCCCACAGTCCAAACACATGCAGGATAGACTAATTGGTGTTTCCTTGCTTGATTTGTGGATGACCTATGAGACTCACAGCAGGTGCTGTGGTGTATTTCAGGTGGGCTGGCATCTGAAGAACCTCGTGTCCAAAATGAAGGAGAATCCACACAGTGTGGTGCTCACGCTGAAGAAGAGGCCTTCAGGAACAGGCAGCTTCACTCCTGCTCCACTGAAGAACCTGCGCTGGAGGCCTCCGGCTGTGCAGGTCAGGATCATTAATAGTAGTAGTGGATCAGTTCTAGATTAGGCTTTTGTTTTTGGCATGATGATACTGTGGGATATATTTTCAGCTCAGTCTGTATGGAGTTTCTGTGCACGTTCGCTTTATGACCATGTGGGTTTCCTCTGGGTTCTTTAGTTTCCTCACACATTGCAGAAAAAGTACAGATAATGAAAATCAATGCTAAACTACGCACGCTACAATACACAGCATGTTTATAGAAGGTCTGCTTGTACGCTACTCCAGGTTTGTCTCGTTCGAGCATGTATGACATTTTATTGCTCTCTCTTGTCCCGCTAAGAGTATGCAAAATATATTCCGGCTACTGTATAATTTATTCACATCACGACGTTGCAAGAGGAGGAAAAAAGACTAAATTTGCATCTGTTTTTAAAAACAAAGATCAATGGGAAATAAATGCAAATAGAAAGTTGCAAGAATAGATAATACAGGGAATATCAAGCTACCATTGTTTAGGTTTGTCTGGGAAATGTCCTGGTTAAAGTGTTGCAGTGTAGCTGCAAATTCCCCATTGTTTTTCTTTAACAATCTATAGTCTATTACTCATTTATAATTAAATATGAACATTTTCTCAGGTTAACTTTTCTTTAAACATTTCTAGTGGCACAATCCCAACATTATTTTTTTAAGACAAAGAAAGAAAGAAAAAAAGTTGTCCAAAATGCCATGTCCAGATCAGCCATAACATTAAAAGCATTAACATTAAACCCATCTTAGTTTTGGTTCCCCTCGTGCCTTGGGGTGAATCTGGACCCTCATGCGGTGGCTCCGCAGAGCCTCTGGGATGTGCTGTGGTGTCTGTCACTTCCATGGGTCAGACTAGTTTGTCTAATAACCCTTGGGAGCTCAATCTGATTGGTGTTTGGGAATTTGGAGGGAATTTGTTCAATGCTTCCTGGAAGCTGTGATTAGTTTTGGCCTGGGTGTTCTGGTGCCTTTCTGTCGTGGCCAGCATTTTTCAGCAATTCATGCTGACTTTATTTGGTGGTCAGTGTTGTTCAGTTCACATGGAAGTAGCATTATTGTTATAGCTGATTTGTGTGTGTCCAGCATGGCGCATTGCTTGAACTGCAGGTGTGCCCTCTTGTGGTGTACCAGTTAAGAAGTATGTGAGCTACAGAGAAATATGATGCAAAACAAAAGGTAAAAATCATTGGTTAATAAGTCCTTTTCATTTTTAACACCACTCGATCTGTTAATGATCACTCAATAACTTTCCTAGTAACTATTTTCTATGAAATGAAAGTAGAAAACGAAGTGCAACTTGTTGCGTTGTTTGGTTGCTAGGTTTAAGTCAGACTGATGGTCACATTACACTTCAGTTGAAAGAGTTACTAGGGAACTGTGTATGTAAATGCTCGAAATAGTTCCCTTTTCCTAACAGTTGGTTTCAAAACAGGCTCTGTGCACTACTTTCTTAAACCATACACCCATGTTGCTTGTAAAAACCACCTAATAGGCCAGGTCACTGCGTGGTACCGCAGGTCATGGACGTGCACCAGAAAAGGCTGCACAATAATGGGCGCACATTTTTAAACCCTAAATGCCCACACAAGTACGTTTCACTTGTTTTTCCCACAAGTATTTTTGAGAAACATACTGTACTGTAAACCACAGCAGCCCTCCACCAGTTTCACTACCTTAAAGTAGGTCAGAAATGCTGAATCGGATATTTTCAGTATGTGTATATGTTTTGATATAAACACGCATCTCTTAAAGGGAATTAATATCTTTTCTAAGTGCCAGTCATTTCAACATGCGCTATATATATAGTTTCATTTCGTTGTTTATCTTGTCACGAGAGTAGAAGTGGACACAGATTTCACCCAGGTTGGATGCCAATGAAGGGCTTTGTTAACGTCCCTGACAAAAGACAAGGAGACCCTCAATACTCTTACCTCACGCACACATGCAGTCTCTATGTCTCTCTCGCTCTCACACACATACAACACAGTATGAGGATACACACACTGCCTTTACGTGTGACTCATAATGTGAGTACACAATGGGAGTGTGCGTTGGAGTGATGGCGGGTTCCTACAATTCAGGATGTGTGTTTAAACCCGATTAAGTTTCGGCTCTAAATGTCAGGAGTCTATTGATTTTGTTAAGCTCGGTTTAACGCTCCCTATACACCCTCGTTCCTCACACGCCTCTTTTAAAAGGTCAGACTTTCCATCACATCCCATTTAAGCGGGATCACTAATGGCTGTCTTTTTTTTTTTTTTGTTACATGCTTGTAAAGCACTAAGACTTGTGGGTGTATTTCCGTTGTACAGATTGGTGGTAGAACAAATCTATTGCGGGATGAAATGTACTAAGAATCAGGCTTCTCAGAATCTCAACGCACACACACACAACAAAACTCAAAAGTGCACAAACACACATGGATGCACCTCTGCCACGTTTGTCATCCTACAGTTAACCAATAGGGTGTGGTGTTAGACCACACATCAAGGTGGTGTCATGTGGCCTGGCGTGAAGCAGAATTACTGGCAGCATCTCAGAATTAATTATTTCCTTATAATAGCAAGACCTATTGTTGTATGTAACAGTATTGTTTTTTTTCCTTATACTACAGTAATTTCCTAACAGTGACATTATTTTAAATTAAAGAGAGATGCATTGTACTATTTTTTATCCATTTATAGTTATTCAAATGCAAAATTTCTATTGTCAGTGTAGCCATGGTGTCAAAACAAATGAGCATGTGTTGGTGCGTACTTGCTATTTACACAATGATGCAATTACATGAATTTGTGCAGCTGAACACCAATCAGCCACTAACATACATACACTTTAACATTAACATAGATTATGAAAGATACAGTATACCAGAAAACTAATAATAGGATCATAGAAACCCAAGGCTCATGTTACCCACAGGGACCAAAGGCCAGAGTGTCTGGCCCAATCCCACAGAAAAGCCATTGCTGGCCATGATAGAAAGGCACCAGAACAGCCAGTGTATAACAGCCTGCTGTACATAACGACCAGCAGCCATAAAACACAAGGCCACCAAACCGTCCCCCAAATTCCCCAGATCCCAGTCACATCCGGCACCCATGGCACGCAAAGTATCCGCTACCAATGTCCTGGTGATCTTGTGGAGGCATGCTCTGAGGGTCCGGAGCAACCCCAATGGCACGAGAGGAACCTGCACAGTCCTGGAGATAATGTTTTGCCTTGTAATGTTATTTCAACTCTCAGCTCAACTCATCTTTATTTGTAAATCACTTTACCAACAAGAATACCCCTTCACATAAAAAAAATTATAATAATAATAATATAATAAAATAATATATCATTTTTGTTGTTTGTTTGTTATGACTGATTGGTGTTAGCTTTTGTAAAAACAAACATGTCCTGCGTAAATTAAGACTATATTAATAGTAAGACGAACACTGTGTATATTACCAGTCGAAAGTTTGGATACAAGTTTGGATTTTTTTTTTTTTTTTTTCATTCTAGAACAATACTGGACATTTTAAAACTATGAAATAACACATTAATTAAGCCGTTATGAAGGATATACAGAGCATAAGTAGTAGACATGTACTGTATATTTTGGACGTCTTCAGCATTGTTTTACAAAATCGAAAGAAATAAAAATCAGGATCGACCATGGAATTAAAAGGTGCGTCCAGACTTTTGACTGGTAATATATTTTATTCCTTTTATATATTTTATTCCTTGTAATACATTTTATTCTACCCTATTACAGGGCAGGATGTCTAATTAATATTTGTCTTTAATATTCGTCTTTGCTAAAATCGTAGTCTAAATCGTGCTTTGTGTTATTTGTAGTGCATTCCTCCTGGCCATGCTGCTTACTCATCCAGTGTAGAAAGTTCTGCTCAGAAAGAGAAGCCAGCCATTTTTGATCTGTATTTACCGCCACCTCCTGCTGTGCCCTACATGCCACGGTGAGTGACTGCTCCATGACAGGTGATGACAGGTAATTGACACTGAGGGGCATATATATGTATATGTTTTTTATACTGGCCAAAACATGGTATTGGTGCTAAAAAGTGTCTCATCTACAGTACATAAGTGAAAAGATGTATTTTCAGTTAGGATCATATAACACTATTTTTCATAATAATTAATACTTCTTTTCTCTCGATTCATGCTTGTTTTTTTTTACATTTATATTTTTATCAGATAAATAAGAAATACATTAGCTGAATACAATTTCATGAGTTTTTTTTTTTTATTTAAGCCTTTCAATTAACTTAATTTTCATTTAGATGAAACTTGGCCAATTTAGATTTCACATGAAAAGATAAAACCTGAAATAGGGCACTATTCTAAAATGCAAAATTGTTAAGATATTGTAACATAAATTTTAAATGGTTACGGACACTACAGATTTATTTGTGAAAAACATCCTTAATTTTGCACTGAGTGCTTGAATTTATGCAAAGATATTCAAATTCTTCTAGATGCTGTCTAGATGCAGGTATGTCTGCTAAATGATTTACTCTCTGTGACTGTACAGGGAGGTGAAGGATGGTGCGTGTCCTCAGGTCAGAATGAGGCAAAAAGCTCCTGATTCCCCCAACTCGTCTCTGGACCGAGCTTCTAGACGGCGTTCTAATCTTATAGATTACATCAGCAAACCTAACGTCAGCGTCGCTCCTCCTGAGCCCGCCATCCCGCAGGCCCGACTTCGCCAGCGCACAGCCTCCAGAGGTCAGAGCAAAGCTTTAATGACACATAACTAGCGTACAGCGTACCCCAGAGTCTACAGTATATAACATCAAATACTTTCCTAAACCACAAAAATATTGTGCATTTACATTTTTAAACATTTTAAAAGGTCAATCATGTGATTCTTTTAAAATTTGCTTTATATTTGTCTTATTATATCTCCTGATATAATAAAATATGTATTCGTATGTAAAAGATATACTTAATTTACTTTCATTTCCTCATACATTTATCTTAATGCATTCTGTGTGAACTGAATCTAATGTACAAACACAAACATATGTCACACACTAATGTATCATTTCAATAAATCTCAAGCTTGAATTAACGCACAAACTATGACACGTGGCCACTTAGAGCGTTTGCTTATATCTTAATGTGCATGGAAAATGTGTGCCTGATATCAGCGCAGTGATAGCATTGTGATTTATGTGTTTGTTACCCTTCTAATAGGGGCTAATTATGGCTTTGTGTGTGTATGTGTGTGTGTGCTGCAGGGAAACCGCGGCCTGTGTCTATGCCTGCAGACTCGTGTGTAGGCCTGTCTGATTCCCCCTGGGCTTTTGGAAGGAAAGGTAAAGGCAAACAGCAAACACAAACGTCGCTCTGAGCGTCCCCTCAGCGCCCTTCCACATGGAGCACACCTGCTCTACATTCCCTATATTTGTTGGTGAAAGCCTGAAGCGGCGTAAAAGTCAATCCAGTCCAAATCTGTGTCTGAGCAGGTGAAGGTTATATTAGTGTTGATTCTGATGAAAAATGTTACGACTCTTTTATGCAGTCGAGATCTAGAAACACTTTCAACCACTTTAAATTGCAGCCTTAAAGCTAAGAATGTCCAGCGATCCTGATTCAGATCCACTGGCAGTGAAGAAAATCATCTACTCAGCATAGGATATAAACTGTCCTGTATATTCTGGGGATTAAATAAATTACACCACAGTTTAATCTGATTGGACGAGAGGTTTTGGACAAGTGGTGATAATGGATTGCACCAGGACATTTAATTATATGTACCATATGTACAGTCTTATGCAAAAGTTTAGGCACCCCTTGATAAATAAAAGATTTTGGTGTATTTTTAATCAAAAAGATGTTAACACTCTTGGAAATGGAACAAAATGTCATTTCTGTCACAGGCGAAGATGTTTTACGCATGTACATGAGCAATGAGAGGATTCCGCCGATCGCTGAGGAAGCCCCGTGTTTTCCTGTGCCATACCGGGCGGCTAGTGAGAAGCATCTCTTACGCGGGGTCGACCACATCCGCGGCAGTCAGTGCTTCATCAACGCCGATCTGCATAGCAGCGCCACCGTACTGTACCGGGACACCGCGCGCCGCAAGAGCAGGACCTCACGATCCTCCAAGAGGTCGTCGGAGCCTTCGCCTCTCAGCGCCTGGTTCGCACGACTGAAACTCTTCACACACTGATGAACGCTGAGCAGAGGACTGTGTCCCCCCCCCCATGACTTTATTCATTCACACTCAGTATTATTGTTGTTTCATAATGTTACATTTTTATATTTATGGTTGAGTGTGGGAGAGAAAGGCATATTCACAGAATGTTTACCCTTAACCAAGAGACAAGTGTGGGTGAACGATACGTTTACAATGATGCATTAACAGCTTTAATTCACTCAACTTTAGTAGCTGTCTGGTCAACGTTGCAATGGTTTAAACAAAGTATTTTGAGCTCACATTTTGAACCACAGCGAGGTCAAAGCCAAAACAACTGTCCAAGTGCAATGCAAAAAAATAGCTAAAGATGGTTATTTTGAGTTATACTACACCTACAGCCAATATATATCTGGTATCCGACTTTTGCCTATTAAGCTAGATTTAGTCGAGTTTAATATATTGTCACATATTAGAGGCAAAGCCAGATGCAAGTGTGAATAATATTTATTAGTCTAAGTTCAAACAGATACTGTACAAACAATCAAGCCTTGAAGAGGTACTGTACACATTAGGTGAAAACCATACAGAATGAAACACAAAGGAGAAAACAAAATCAAACAGCAAAGAACTAGTGAATTAGGGGACATGAGAGCAGGTGAAAGTGATTGAGCCATGTGACATACAGGTAGTGTGGTTCAAAGCATCTTTGGTGCTACCATGACATACATAAATAGGAGTCAAACTGGGACTTGAATGAGGGCATAAAACTGATTGACATTTATAGACAACACAGTCATTTGCATTTAAACATTTGAATGGTTCAGAAACATATACACACAATCATTCAAAATTTGATGAAATGGGAGTTATTGCCACACCCCCTTACATTTCTAAATGTCTGGACCATTATAGGAGTTCCTGGGAGGCCAGCGTTCGTTTCTCACATGATGCAGGCAGTCCTATCATGAACCTTTCTACCTTAATGATATTAGCAGAAGATTACACAATACACAATCAAAGGTCCCGGTTTGACTTGAACGCTCTATGTACATGTCTCAATCTTTATATTGTCATTTGCATCATTTTCTGTTAATGAAGCCCAGAGGGCAAAAAGACTCCAGTCTGCACTGAACAAAATGTTAATCGTTGTTTTTGGTTGACACCAATTACACGGCAGCGTTCGGCTACACATCAACTTTTATTCATGTTTATCGATTACAGGAAGTTGATCACACTGCATAAAGCACATACAGCATGTAAGCAGATGTGCGGTGTGATATCACTAAGGAAGTGGAGCTGATTTGAACCAGATATTTACATTTTAAATTTTGTAAGATTTTGCTTGAGATGGTTTTGTAATTAATAAATAAATAAACCATGACAAACTAAATAAAAAACAGCTGATCAACTTCAAATGGGGGAATCCTGAGTGAATCAGATTTTCTTATGAAGCGTTCCTTAAAGAGCTTTCCACTGTTCCACTTGCTGTATTAAATCCCATATGGACAGTGGTTATTTTTAAAAAATAAAACTTAACATTTACAGGAGCCTGGTTTCGTTGTAACGAAAAGTTTAGTTCATAAGTCAGGTCTTAAATTCATTTCATCCTCCTCTGTGTAGGTGAAGTGTGTTGTTTTTAATTAATTAATAAATGAATAAATAAATAAATATTTTTTATTATTTGTATTTGCAGAGGATGTTATCTGTACTGGTTGTGGTTCCCCCAAAGACTCATTTTAAGAGCATTCTTTATGCATTTTATGTACCTCATTTCTACAAAGTCTTACCACTGGTTATATACAGTACGCTATAGAGTGTGTACACAGCATGAAAAAAGATGTCTGAACTTGTATATACAGTAATTTTAATGATAGATTTTTTTATGTTACTGCTGTGATGTTTCATTTCAAACTAGCTTTAAAATGCAGTGGGTTTATCTCCAGCAACTGTAAATGCATTTTAATGTTGAAAATCAATTAAATGTATACAAAATAACAACTAAAAGGCCTTAATAGGATTTTTTTTTCTTGACTTTTCTCATAATCCAAGTATAAAGCTAATGAGGTAATCTCAGGCACCAAACATGTCTTAACTGACTGATTACATTTGTGTACATTTTTGATGCCTTTAATAAATTAATTGAAACTTAACACTGTTAGGACAAAGTTTATTTCTGTAAAGTTTGTCAAATGTCACAACACTTGTCATGTTCAAATCCTCGTTTATAAGTGTTTAAAAAAAAATCTAAAGTTGCCTTCACTTTTTTTTCCAATATGTGCTGCTCTTCTATGCAAAATGACTAATCCAGTAAACTACTTAGAAAACATGGTGCATTAGTTTACATGGTTATACAATTTAATAAAGATTAAAACCTAACATCAACTGGAATGGCTTTTTTATTTGTGACTCAAAAGCGACACCTGGCGATAAAGCAGAAAATACATTTTGTTGTTGTTGTTGTTGCTCAGTGGCGGCATCTAGTGTGCAATCATTATAATGCATAATTTAAACATTGAACACAGGCTGTGAACTGCTGTTCAGTAGCAATAAACTCCAATAAATTGAGCTTCATAACTAAATAATCACTACAGAGTTAAGAACACAATGTGGTAAAATTGGGAAATTTTTAATAAATGGTTAACATGTACAAAATAGTAAAGGTAAGATACTGGTGTTTGCTACACAAAATCCTAGTTTTAGATTTTAAAAGATTAAAATATTATTTTAAATATAATTTCATATATTTATATAAAACCTACTGTACAATTTTAAAAATATAAATGAAACCCAGTACATTTTGATAAAAAATTAATTCCTGTGGAATTTACCTAGTGTGGGGACTTATATACTCATTGACACACATGAGTAATTAAGTGTGACTAGTCTGACTATCTGAATTTTTTTGGAGAGTGGGAAGAAGCCACAGAAGCCAGAAGAAAGCCACTTAAACAAAGCGCATGCAAAATCGACACATGCGGTATCCTTTAAAATACAGATGATATATTAAGTGCAGTTCAAATGAACTTTAAGGCAAGTTGGTTTGTGTAGCTATTTCATTTCAAGCTGATCTTCTATGATTTTCATGAACAAAAAGATTGCAGAAGGTATAAAGAAGAAAAACAGACAACCAGTTTTATCAGTGTTAGCACATGAAATCACTTTGTTGAAGAGACAGGTCAGAGAGGAGAAATGGTGTTTTTGAAGTTGACAGAAACGTTAAGTCAAGTGAGCACCTTCAAAACCAGAGTTGAGCAGAAAGACATCTTGTTACCATGTTTACACAAGGGGTTGTTGTGTGTATGTCAAAAGAATTAGAATGTTATGCTGCATGACGGCGTAGTGGTTAGCACTGTCGCCCCACACCTCCAGGGTGAGACCTGCTTAGTGGATTTCTTCATGGTAATCCGGTTTCCTCTAACAGTCCAAAGACATGCAGATTAAGTTTGTTGTCATTTCCAAATTGCTCACATGTAGGAATGTGTGTGTGATTGTGCCATGCAATGGATTGGCACCATTTCCAGGACTCCCGTACCCTGTTGATGATTAGCGGTATAGTGAGTGAGTGAGCGAGTTAGTGCATGAGTATACTAATGACATCTATACCGCTTTATCCTGTAGACAGAGTCGCATGGGTAGCCTGGAGCCTATCTGAGGAGACATAGGGCACGAGGCAGGGTGCACCCTGGACGGGGTTCCAATCCATCACAGGGCACAAACAGATACATAGTTCATTCACACACTATGGCCTATTTGGGAATGCCCATTAACCTAATTTAATTATATATAGCTTCACAAAATAAGAAGAAAATTTATGGAAGTGTGTATGAGTGATATAAAAAAGTGTTTAGATAATAATGAGATTGTGAGGTTGTCCCTGATGAGCAAGCCGAGGGTGACAATGGCAAGCAAAAACTCCCTGAGTTCCTCTAATCTGTATGGGAGGAAACCGGAGAACATGGAGGAAACCCGCCAATCATGGGGAGAGCATACACAGACCCGGGAATTGAACCCGGACACTGGAGGTGTGAGGCAGCAGTGCTAACAGGTGTGAGGCAGCAGTGCTAACAAATAAATGATTTGTTAAGGAATGAGATTTTTGAGAAGAAAAAAATATATATTATTTTGAAAAAAAAAAATACAAAGGATTCAAAGGAGTCGATTCATCCAACCGACTCGTTTACAAAGAACCGATTCGTTCCTGAATCGATAAACGTGGTGCTCGGTTCGTCCAAATTTGCCACAGATTTTGTGTTTGTTCCATAAAAAATGAGAACTAACTTCTTTCTGGAAGCTTTTTTATACACGTCCTGGAAGCTTCACGTGTTCCAGTGTTGGCTTCAGGTAATTTGAATCAGTAACGAGTCATATTCTTAGTCCTTGTTCTAATTAGCACTGAACACAGCAGTTTGGTGCTTTAATGTGCAGTTTAATCAAACGACATTCTAACTGAACGTTACTTTTATTGCACTTCAGACACTTTCAAGCTACAAATGAAAACATGTTTGCTCTCACATCAATGGAATTGCAGTGTACTTTGATGTTGTCTTTCTGTTCAGAACCTCTTTAGTGTTGCTGCTGCAGAACAGAGTGATGTGCAGGAGGCTGTGAGTGTTCATGAAGAGGTGTCACATGGTTGCATGCAAAACACACACACACACACACACACACACAAAAAAAACCCAGAGGGTCACACAGCAATACTCTTGGTGTGCATTCGGGTGTGAGATGACATGTAGAAGGGGAAGTAACTCTGTGTTTCTGTGTGTGTGTGTGTGTGTGTGAGTGTGAGAGAGAGAGAGAGAGATCTTGAAACCTTGAAACTGTACCCTGTCTGTGTGATCTGTGTGGGCTGATGGCTGTGTCGCTCTCGGCCCGTTCTTGTCCTCTCTTACTTCTGATCTTCTCTGTTCTCGCCTCAAGTTTCCTTTAGAAGATTTCCCCACTGCGACTTGCCAAGGTAAGGAGGTCAATCTGATGCACAAAAAACTGTCATACAGAATTCATTCAGTAAAGTGTCTGCTTAATAATTATTGCTTCTTAAGACTAAATTGTACTCTAAGCTTTGTGGGATGGTGTGTTTGTTTGTGTTTGACTCACAGGCGATGCCACGATGAGTCGGAGGAGGGTCTCGGTGAAGGACCTGGGACAGGCGGACTGTCAAGGCTGGCTCTACAAAAAGAGAGAGAGTCGAGCGTTCCTGAGGAACAAATGGAAGAAATACTGGGTCGTGCTGAAGGGATGCTCTCTGTACTGGTACACAAATGTAATGGTGAGTCCGGTGTGGGATTGAAATCTAGATTACATGTTATACAAGCCAAGCCTGGATCGTGTGTTAATAAAGATTAAAGATTTTTAAAGATAAGATTTTTAAAAAGATTTTTAAAGGATCATCCAAGATGTGTTTGGTGTCGGAAATTAGCTTCTTGCTTGTTTTTTGTATATGCAACTTCAACTTTTTCTTTGTTGCAATAATACAATCTGCTAAATAAATAAAAGATACAATTTCCCACATCTCTCTCTCTCTCACACACACACACACACACACACACACACACACACACACACACACACACACACACACACACACATTCGCTCGCTCACTCACTCTCTTGGACAGCTTAACTGGCCAAATGATATCTTTTATTGCTTTTTGATGTTATCATGAACCCAACATTGTCTATGGTCGCTCTAGATTCCTGGTCTTAACTGGCAGGTGTGAAAACCACTGTGGTACAGTGTGTGTGCATATCCGCAACAAGGTCTGTTCTTTTGCTAAATTCTGAGATGCTTCTCTGCACACTGTTAATGTAAAGAGGAGCTTATTTAGCTACTATATTAAGCCTTCCTGTTAGCTTGAGCTATTCTTGCTGTTGTCCTCTTAGATCTCTCGTTAACAACTGTTGCCCACCGGATGTTCTTCACACCGTTTTGTGTACTTGATCCAGACACTCTGGCACCAGCAACAACCAAATTCGCTGAAATGACATTTTTTCTTTATTCTAAAATTTGTAACAAAAATTTAAACGAAGCATACATGCACTCAATCTGCGCAGTAATGGCTGTCTGTTCATGTATTAAAGACGCTTGCATACTGTATGTTAAAAAGATTTGTTTTCTTCACAGATTTATTATACGGATGCGTCTTTGAAAAATCCCCCCCCCCTCCGTTTTTTGTATCTCCAGCACCTCATCCATTTTTTTTTCCAAAGTTTGACATGTACATTAACTGAAACCCTTGACCTGTGTCCACATGATTGTGTGCATTGCACTGCTGCCACGTGATTAGCTGATTGTAGAAATGCCTGACAAAAAAAAAGAAAAAAAAAGGTGATTTGACTTGAAGACGTTGGCCATTATGATTTAAATGAGCTGTTTTAACATTTTAACTAAACCACTGCACGATTGTGGTTGGGAGGATACATACTGCATCAATATCAATGTGTTAAGGAATCATTTCATGATCCTGTAGTTCATGTAGGTCATGCACTGTAATGCACTGGTTCAAATATTTTCTCATTTCTATATCGTTATCTTAATCTGCTACATCATGATAACAAAGAAATGGAGTTTTATACACAGTCACACGTCAGTGTTGTTTTGTTTTTTTGTTTTTAACAGTGAGTTTAATATGGCATCAAACTCACTTGGACAGTGCCAAGTTCCTCTTATTGGTTTAGTCATGTAGTTACATAACAAGAATTTGAGCAAAAAAAAAAAAAAAATCAACATTTAACTTTTCCCTTAAACTGAAGCTTTTATGGCGGGTATTTCTAATATCTATCCCAGGCTATCAATTGCTTCAAACTGTCAAGAACAATAGGTAATTAGCGCAAGAAAGACAGTCACTGCCTCTCATCACAGAGCTGTTGATCACGACTGATTAAGGGTTTGGCTATGCATCGGATTAAAGATTGATGGTCAAATTTTCAAGCAGTTGCAATTCAATGAAAAGGCTGAAATCCAATCAAGCTGCTGTTCAAAAGGCAGCTGCAGGACATGCACCGAGTCCGAGGTCCTGCGTGAATCTTATGGATCACTTCTTCTTCCTGTCCTGACAGGCTCTGAAAGCGGAAGGCTACATCAACCTGAGCGACTTCGCTGTGGACCAGGCACACGGCTGCAAAAGGAAGTTGTGAGTATTTATTTAGTTTTTTTTCTTGGGTTTTGCTTTTTCCTTTAGTCACTTGGTGGGTATGAGTCAGCAAAATACTAGACCAAACCACTGAGTTTGAAGAACCGCAGAATGTTAGCTTGCTAGGGTACATCTCTGTAATTTTTGTTGTGCTCTTCACTACTTACTAATTAAACACTTTTCGGATTAGATTTATAACAATAAATTAAAGATTTATTAGTTCATCATGAACTAAATTTTTTTTTTTTTCATAATAAAAATAAAGGTATCCGTATATATTCATTAAGTTGAACAGTCGGGGGGGAAAAACATTCAGTTACCTATCACGATTCTTGTGTGGCAATTCATATATATATAAACCTTAAAAATATTATTATTTTTTAAAATATATATACATTATAAAAAATATATATATATTTTAAGGTGTTAAAACATCACCGTTCCTTCACCCTTCTACAGGGGGTGCACTCTAAACTATTTACCTGTGTGGTATGATGCGATTATAAGATAACTTTGTTTAGAATTGAAACAAAATCTCAAAAAATTTTATAAAGAATTGGGATATTTCATAAAGTTACAAAACTTATAGAATCATAATAGAAATGTAATCACATAGGCATGGTGATAAGACCATATATTGGCTGGTCAATTCCTATTCCTATTAATTTGGTGATGTTAACAAAACAGTTAACATTAAACAGTAAAAAGTTTTTTTATATTTTTTTTAGGTTTCTAGGTAGGTATATTCTCTCTTTATATTAAAACAGAGAGTCTGCGAAGGTAACTTTCAGCAGTTAATAGCAGTTATTATACAAGCGATAACAGAAACTAACATGTCTTGCAGCCTCTCACTTTCAGGAATATTTGCACACACCCCTGGACATTTCTGTTTAAATTCCCACTTCAATTCCACGCTAAAATTTCTATAAATTTCTATATTTTCCTAGATTGTACAGAATCACTTCTTCTCCATATTTGTACAGTTAGGTTTTCTTATATTTTTCTTATATTGTATATTTTAGATTCTATAAATAAATTATTCTTTCTTAGCTAAATTAACTTTCTATTTGATTTCTTTTTTTTAAATTCATATTTATTTCCTATTAGAAATCTTTTATAAGGTCACAGGTGGTTGTTTAAGCATTTCACTGCATATTGTACTGTTTATGACTGTGTAAAATTTGAATTTGTATTAAATGTAACAGCAAATGCGTTTACAAAAGCAATTTTCCACCGTTTATTTATTTATTTATTTATGTTTTTTTTTTTTAATGGACTTAACATTGATGTGTGGTGACATGCTGAAAACTAATCAGCTTTAGGTGGTTACTCATCCTATGACATCATCCTGTTACTTATAACAGCATGAATCATATTTTCCTCCATACTTAACTAATATCAGTGGAAACATCTGATTTCAAGTTGGAGTGCAAATTAAAAATGTAAACAATGGGAGAATTATTAACATCACCATTTAACAAACATTATTTTATACCAATTACTTGTTAATAATAATAATTTCTCTTTCAATATTCTCAGGGTCACTGCTTGATGTATATAAAAATATTATATATATATATATATATACAGTATATTAATAAAAAAAAATTGAATGAATCTCCACAATTAATCTACTTTTAGCGATTGTTTCGAATGGCTGGTTGTAGCTGAAGCCCCTCAGTAAGACACTGCAGTAATCTCTGAAACATCTGCACTAATAGCATGCTGTCACCTTCTCCAGCACAGGAAATAGTCTGGTAAACACAACTTAACTATAGTGCTCAGACCCTGCGCTCCCACTTCCGCAGCAGACAGAGACTTTATACTGTTTTTTCTGACACATTAACATGTACATACCCACACACACATGCAGGCTCAGCCAGTCTTTAAGCTGCTTGAGCAATGTCTTTGCAATGCATGTAAGCAATCATTTCCTCCTTTTTTTCAGTGCTATAAAGGCCAGCCACCCGCAGGTCGTGACTCTCTTGTTTGCTGCCGAGAACTCACAAGATATGTACAAGTGAGTGTGAGCTGAATGTGTGTTTATCGTTTAGAGCGCACACCAGTTTTCATGAACGCACACACACACAAACACATACACGAGGATGAATAAAAAAATATCCGCACTCTGGTTGTAGATTTATTCTAGAAAAGACAAATAGATGATTTTTCGACAAAATCTCCTTACCCTTCAATACACTTTGTCCATCTGTCAACAAGCTTCCGTAGTCCCTCATACAAAAATGCTTTAGGCTGAGCTGCAAGCCATGAATGCATCGCTGTCTTCACATCATCAGAAGTAAATACTTGCCCTCGCAGGCAACCATGTTGCTTTTACACCTCAAAGCAAAGTTTTTGCAGAGTGTCGATAG
The DNA here is from genome assembly GCA_011419295.1 of Clarias macrocephalus. Classification (NCBI taxonomy): domain Eukaryota; kingdom Metazoa; phylum Chordata; class Actinopteri; order Siluriformes; family Clariidae; genus Clarias; species Clarias macrocephalus. Next base: position 229,701 of record JAAGKR010000171.1, read on the forward strand.
TGTGAGCAGAAGTGTACGGACGTGCTTTGTTACGCAAGATCACAACGGCCTTGCATTTAATCAGAAGTTTAGACTTCAGCTCTTCAATAAGCGCTCACTGTAACGAATACACTGTTGATTGTGGGACATTTTTCCTGATAATGTTCCAGCTGATGGCTGACATTTAAAATTTTTCTCGGTCGCCATTCTCGATTGAGGATGTTTATTCTCAGGCTCGTAGTGATGAATCCACGTCTCGTCACCAGTAATGATTCTTCCTCAAAGTATCGGTCCAAGTTTTGTTTGCAGAGACCCAGACGCTTCTGTTTATGCTCTTCCGTAAGTCGTTTCGACACCAGGTACACCACAAGACCAGAAAAAAACAACCAAATCACTGCATGCTGCTCTTTATTCCATGCAAATCACAAGTGGAGCATCGATTTTTGTTTGCACCGCAGTTACAAATAAATTGATCTAACGACTGGTGACTGGAGGGACAGTAGGCTTTAACAGAAATCGCTGATAAGACAGTGCGTCCAAAAGACATTTTAATATAACCAGACTGTGGATCATTAAAAAAAAAAAACATATAAACACTTGACTGCATACCATATATGGTAAGATAGTAGACTGAAGATCTTGATCTTTCTTGAGTTACATTCAGAACTTGCCATTATAATGACACATAACACATAATGGCACACGTACACATTGATGATGATGATGGATGAACCTTCTAGGTTTATTTGTGTAGTTTTTTTCTCAATAACCTTTTTGCTGTAACAGGTGGTTAAGTAAGCTCACTGAAGCCTCTAACAAGAAAGAACTCAAAGAAGTTGTTACTGAAGGTAACCGATGCAAGGATACACACCCACGCACTCATAGTTAAATCATCATTGAGACCTATTTCTGTATAGAACTTGGCCACATGTACATGTACATCTCTGCGGCACATTTCTATTTCCTGTCGTCTCTGGTCGTGACGTTTCCTTTTAACGCCGTGTGTGTCTGTTGTATATTTGTGTATAGGCATAGAGTGTTACAGTGAAGACAGCGATGATGAAGATGATGCTGAAGAAATAGGAGCCCTGGACTCCGAGCAGCTAACCACAAGCTCAATCAATGTGAGTCCTCAGGTATAGCATGTTTGTCTGTTTCTATTGAACATTCGCGCTTTTTCCTATTATAATAACCTCCACTATTTTGGGAATACGGGATTTGTGCTTTATTCAGCCACAATCACTTTAGTCCCTAACGCACTAAAACCTTAAGGTGGAAAGGCAAGTCAGGCACTGATTTTAGGCAGTTCATCCAAAATGTGTTCAGTGGGATTGAGCTGTATGTCTGTGGGAACTGTACACACAATCATTCACCAACAGTACAAACGATTTACACGTTACTCAGCTTGGAGTTATTACTACATCCCCTGTACAGCCCTGGAGCAAAATCCACTCCAAGCCATTTTCACATGCTTGGGCCATTAAAGGAGTTCCTGGGAGGCCGGGGTTTCAGACGGTGTCTGTCATCCTGCACAATCAAAAGTCCCGGTTTGAATTGAACGGACCTCACATAAAACGTACGTCACACGTTTTACATCCGCGCTTTGCACTCTCGCCTTTCTTGTGTATCCAGTGTATCTCGTAGTGTTTCTAGGTTTGCATCTCAGCGCATTATCCGCAATCTGATATATGTGTGAAGATGTATTTTACAAAGGAAGTGATTCACACAGTAGATTTCAGAGCTGTTGGATGTGAGAACATTTGATTCAGAAGTCTTTCAGGGACTGAGGCCAGTACAGTATTGCACCTTATGGCATTATCTAGATGTGTGCATATAAACATGCTTAACATGCCTGTGTCTGTGTGTGTGAGATGCAGGGCTGTCTTCCTCCACCGCGGTGCAGCTCGTCCCCTTGCCAGGAAATGCTCCCCCTTGTGTCTCCAGTGTGTAACACCTCAGAGTGTGTGAGTTCAGACAGCGAGTCGTGGCTGGAACTCAGCTCTGACTCTCAGGGCCCGATGTGCGTCAGTGACATCGGCCGACTGCAGGATTGCGGCGGTGACGAACGTAAGTGGACATCTGCCTTAACGTATCGGTACAACCTGACACCAGCATGTTATTTTCACCGACCAGTTTATTTATTTGTTTTTACTTTGCCATATATTGGTAAAAAAAATTTTTTTTTTGCCATTTCTTTTGTAAATAGTGTTAAAAAGTCAGAAACTGATGGGAAAATGTTGAGCAAAATCCACAAAATTAATTCATTGTTCCCTGACTTTTCGGACACCTTGTAGATTTAATATCGTACCTAATTTTTTATAGATCTTTGTACACTATATTTTATTTTATTTTATTTTTATATTCTACATCTTTTGTATTCTATATTTTGTGCCTTATCTATTTTCCTCTAACATTTAATACCAAGTTTATCCTTTATTATGTGCATTATGTTATTCTTTTATCTCTGTCATAGCCTTTTGTTCTCTACACCCATCTGAAAAACTAGACTCCCATAAAATCTTCATTTGAGCATGCTTTGACCTGTTTGAGTCACTGAGCGCTCACGCACAACTGTGTACTACTCAAATTTCTGCCTCGCACACCCCACTCAGACAAAGCAGGTATAACAGTTAATGTGTTGTTCTCCCAGGGCCGCCATCTGACGAGCTGGAGATGCTGTATCTGCACCTCAAACACGCCAGCCTGTCCCCGTGCGGAGACCTGCAGCCAGTGACTAAGCGCGACTACAAATCGTCCTTCATCAGACGCTGCAAAAACGACACCATCAACGAGAAGCTGCACCTGGTCCGAGCTCTCAACAGTACTTTGAAGGTAGGATACGATGTGAGCTAATAACAGCCTACGTTTTTTGCTCTCAAAATATTTTCATCCAAATCAGCTTAAAATAACGAAGCCATGAGTGCGGCTGATTGAACTTTGGTTGTGGTTCGAAGGACGCTGTCTCTTCACACCTAAAGCGCTGAAAAGACTTATCACCTACTTACTCATAATGCTGTTGTAATTTGTTTTACCCGGAGCTTCAAACTTTTTCACACCTGCAGAACTCAGTGAGCGTACGAGGGCTTTAATTTTTTTTTTTTTTACAAGACTACAGCTATGAGTCACACAGGCACAAAATTTCCTCTAAATTTAAACCACTAAAAAGTGCCAAAAGCAGTGTAGCAGAATTCCGTCGCATGATTTAAATTGACATGTGCGACCTTTTATATTGTTGGACTCTGACTGTTGAATTAATTTCCCAGGCCAATTATTGCCGTGGCATTGTTTCAGCTATCGTATGTAATGTCACAACGTTTATTCTAGTTTTTTGGGCACATAATGTTGCTGATCTAGACCTAACCAACTGAAGCAACCACAGATCATACCACTACCCCCGCAAGCTTGTACGTTACTCACTAGGTATGATGGGAGCATCACGTCATCCGCCTCTCTTCTTACCCTTGACCACATAAGACCACACAAACTTTTTTCTCCACAGTGCATTCTTGATGCTCACTAGCTAATCAAAGCCTTTTTTCCCCCTCTGATTAGCCTCAAGTGGTTTTCTTAAAGCTACACAGCTGTTTAGTCCCAATGCCTTCAGTTCTCTTTACTTTGTGGAAATGCTTTTACTTTCACTTCAACATACCCGTGAGTTCTACCTTTTTTTTTTTTTTTTGGTGTTAGTATGACTTTATGTAATCACCCATCACAATCATTCAGGATGTTGATAGCCCGCTGCTATCCAGCCAGGTTTTAATAATGTGTTGAACAGTTCCTAACTCAATTTTAGTAGTTTCAGCAATTTCCTTAGTTGTTGTCTTTGCTTGATGCAGAAGACAAAGACACAGTCTTTGCTCTGAAACAGAGTAAAATTTTTGACACAACCACGGGATATGTCTTCTGACATGGTTAATTAAGAAAATCGAACTGCTCAATGCATCAGGTTAAATATCTTGTTGTTGCTGAACCACATTAAACACTGCAGTAATTATCCAATGACAGGCTCTTTCCTGTTTGTTTAGTTAAATCCAAGTGATGACCTTTTTTTTTTTTTTTTTTTGGATTTTATATTTATATATAAATATAAAAATAATTCCATAAATGTTTGTATATAAGGACTTGTTCATTGTCTGATATCAGACTCTAATAAGACTATAAATCAGTGTTTTAAAAGCACAAACAATTGCTTGTAAGACTGTACTTGGGATTTGGTAAGTAATTGATATTAGATGGATAATGTTTCTCTGTGGAAAGAGGAGAACTTTCCAGAAGAAAAACAAAACTGTAGCATCTTACTCAGAAAGACTGTAAGGTTGTAATTGGTGCCAAAGGTGCTTCAAGATAAAAAAAATAAAATAAAATATAAAAAAAAAATCATGATCAGATAGTCAGGTGCATTTTGGCAAACTCCAGGCGGTCTGCTTTTTACTAAGTGATTTCCATCTGGCCTCTCCCTACCAGACGGTACAGGCCTGATTGATGGAGTGCTGCAGAGCTGGTCTGTACTTCTGGAAGGTTCTCCTCTCTCAAACAAACTTCTTTCACTTTGTCATTATGGGGTATAGGTAGTAGAATTTTGAAGAAAATACTGAATTTAATCCATTTTGGAATAAGACTATAACATAATATGGTAAAAAACAAAGCAAAAAAAAAACATCCCTGTTCACTCTTTCCCTTTTTCTGTATTTTATAACTTGTTTTCAACTTGAAATAATTATTTTTATTGGAGATTAGTTAGATACCAGAAATACTTTTTTGCACAATTGCTTATGCATTTATCATTAAGTAATTTCCCTTTGGGATTAATAATTTTGTATATTGAATCTGGAATTGAATCATGAATCAACTGATAGCCCAAGCATCAAAAGTGCAATTCTACAATTTGCCAGAAGGTGTCAGTGTTTATCAGTTAATAGACGGTACTTGTGCAAATACAGTATACACACGTTGTTGTTAGTCTCATATAATGTAATAGGCAGTACGCCGTTGTGACTCGTATGTCTGTCTGTGTGTGTCTGTGTGTGTCTGTGTGTTCCAGGCCAAAGAGGCGGACCTCCAGACTATTGAGCAGGTCTTAGCTGATTCAGCGTTAGATGCCAATAAGTACAGAAAGTGGAAGAGTGCGAACGTTCTTCTGTTGGAGGAAATCACCCAGAAAATGAGCACAGTAGAGGAAAAACCAAGTGTTCAGCCTGAGCAGAGGCCATCCTCAACACCGGTCGTGTTTGTAGAGACCAGCGTGTGAGCATGAAAAGTGTATAATGTAGGTTGTTCTCACCTTTGATCAGACTTTCGTTATTTGTTTAATCATTTTTTAATATTAATCAGTGTGATAATCAGGGATGTTGGAAACATTTATCCTTTGCTTTGCAGGTTTACTAACGGACTGTATAACTGTAAATTAACTTGTTTTGGAATTGCACAAGTGCTTGTTTCACTAGAATGATTGCAAAAGGCATGTGAAGTTCTCTTAATTACACAGTGAATTCTGTGTCTTCTGATTCACATGAAAATTGTGTGTATATGTTGATGTCATACATGATAATTGCATGATTGAGTGTAAATGGATGACGTTATAGATTTTTTAAAACTTCTTTTAAAATTTTTTTCTGAATAGAAAATGGTATATTTTATGCCAAATATCAGTCCAGGTATAATGCCTGATGCTGGACACTAACTTATTGCTTTCTTTCTTTCAAACAAAGAAGAGTAAAATTTCACTAGTAAAATGTTATTTGGATGTAAAATGTTTTATTATTGTATATGTAATGGTTTTAACATGGACCTGTGTATTTTATCATCTTTTCGAAGATATTAAATAATCTTCACACACAATGCACTAGTAAGAAATCTTTCTTTATAAACCAGCAATCTGTAGATTCACAAAAGTGAGTCATGAGAAAATGTTAGTCTTTTGCCCTCATTCACGCAAAGCCGATAAGGTTTCTGGTGTACCATCGGGCAGATTCATCAATGAGACCATGAAGGACACAGTGCTGCATCATATGAGCCTGTTGCTCTCTATGTGTCTGAGTATAAAGGAAACTAATCTGATCAAGCTGCCTCAGCCCTGGCTCTGACACGGATTTGAATGAGAATCGAGAAGAAGTTGGACACTAGGTGTCTCTGCAGAGCATGCTGAAAAGTGTGATAAAAGGGTCTGAAGTTACTGTATATTTAGTCATTCACCTGATTTAGATGTGAAATCACCACAAGCATTTTTTAGAAGACTAGTGGAAGCTTTGGCTTCTAGGTTTATAAACTGAGAGTTGCTCTGGGGCGCCATTATTGCTGATACTATTAGTTTGAGAAAATGTGTAGTTACAAGATCGAGTACACAAGTTGATGTTTTTTCAGAAGAGATGAGGGAAATGAGTTCACTTTCTTCAAGGGGAATAAAACCTTCTAGGTTCTGATCTGATACCGTTAGCTTATCACCTGCATCAATGTTTACTAAATTGTTTGATTTTAAAGCCTGAATTGTATTGCTTAATGTTTACAATTTTGTACTCTGTTCATTATCTACTGCATTATTAATATTTCTTATATTTAATCCGAAGGATATTATTAAATGATTGTTCTGTTCTACCAGTTAACCGAGGCTGATATAACTTACTGTATCCAAGTAAGCTTCATTTACTGTTACATACTCGTTCTGTTTAATCCAAGTTTTTGTTAAATGCATTTCTGCATTTGGTCAGTAGGTTATAAATCTTGTAAATAAGGCAGCTCGAGGTAAGATTGTTGATGCCCTTGTGTGATATTTGTCCCATCATTCTTTGACACAAATAATGTGCGACATTCCATTTACACCTCTTTCAATATGTCTTAAAATGCTGTACACTCTCAAATTTTGGTGGATATCTAATCACGAGGTTATGAATTTTTTTAAAAATATCTGAGCACATTTAATAGCATATATTTTGGGCACCTTAAATACCAGGCATTTCAATTAGGGCTAGTTAAAACCTTTATGAAGAGCCTATTCATTTGGTCAGTATGTTATGAATTTTATACATATGTGAGTTCTGCGCACATCTGTGTGTTGGTGGCACATCGGTAAGATATGTCTCACAGCCCTTTCCACATATGTTGAAATGCTGTATTCTGGCATGAGATGGTACAGAATAGTCTATCTAGCTTTACACCACCTGGAGTTTGATTAATGTCTGCATTTTAATCCCAAACAAGGGTAATTTTATGATCAGGAGGACTTGGCCTCATAATGAAAAAAAAATATATATATAGGAAAGAGCTGACTGATTCTGAAGACAGAAATAAAGACAGACACATCTGGACATGTAGTTTCAGACCTCATGAGTGAGGATGAAGAGGAAAATTCTACAATCCAATTATTCACATTAGAAAAATTAATAATCAAACAGTTATTTGAAAATAAATTAACTTTACTTTTAAAAAATTATTAAATGAATAAATACACACTATATTTACTAAATAAAATACACATTGTACAAGGAGTAATTAATTTTGCACAAGGACTGAATATTGTAATAGATAAGTGGCGAGTTATAACCTCATATTCCATGTCTGAATTAAATTTTTTCCAGAATTACGGACTTTCAGGTGTTTGTTGTCATGGAAACCAATTCTGGATCGCTTGTGTGATAGTTATGCAATATAGATCTATAAATATAGCTGCATATAAACTCAACCATATGAAAAACAGTACATCATGTGTTGTGTGGAATGTGCCATATTTTTCAGGACATATCGTGTATTAATAAATAAATAAATAAATAAATAAAATCCTGGGAAAACTAGGACAGGAGGTCTGATCTGATCTGTGTGTAAAAAAAATTGTCATCTGTGGTTAGTTTTTCTCTTTTCACCATTCTCTGGACATGAATCTGTTGTTGGCACTGAAATCATACAATTTAAAGAACTGAGTAAAAATCTTATATATGACAAATGCACATGGAAATACTTTATATTTTAAATCAAGTCAAATGGATGGCTATGGCCTAGACAAGAACGACTCGATTATCCTAAAACCAGATTGATGGAAGCTCCAGAAAGATGGAGCTGTGGTTGTCACGAATAATGAAAAATATATTGAGTTAGACAAATATATTGCCTTAGAGTAACTGGATATCCCAGAAAGTTATCATACAACATCATTACCAACATATTGGGCAACACCACAGCTAAAGAGGCAGGATAAACTAGAGCATTACTTTTTTTATGGTGTCAATACCCTAGGATTCTCTATTTAACATGCTCTCAAAGCTCCATATGAACGCTGAATCTCCTCCACGGAGTTCTGATGGATTCCTTACAGAGTCATTGTCGCAGTTTGTACAATTTCATATCAAGCCATCCACCATACAGCTGTCTTTATACATCCAGGATCTATATAGTATTTATAAATAAATGTTAAATACATTTTAACTCTGTCTTGAAATACAAACAGTATTGTGGGTAATCGTCTCCCTCTGCCTCGTATGCGCCACTCGTATAGTCAACATCCGTGTGTGTGTGTGAAAGTCGTCCTACACAGTAGCCCCCCTCCTCTTCCTCTTCTCTCTCTTGTCTCATTCACTTACAGCTATGATTCTTTTCAAAGGTGAAGTGCAGGTTAATTTGTCTTTTTTTACTTTATATTTTGTATAAATAATTTTTATATCAATATTTTTGGGTTGTGGAGTTTATATTATTTCTTATAGGGAAAATCTGCTTTGATATACAAGTGCTTTGATATACAAGCACACTTCTGGAATGAATTATGCTCGCATTATATATTGCATGAAAATAGAAAGGAGCAAGTGTGACGAAGTTACCAAAGGAACTCATATTCTCACGTACTATGATATACGTACTGTGCAAAAGTCTTGGGAATATCCAAACAAAAGTCATATGCAATTATGCTTTTGAAAACATTCTACATTAAAAGAGACTTCTATAAAAAGCACTTAGTAATAACATAAACAATAAACGGTCAATATTTGTTGTGGAAACTCTTTGAACATAAGTGGTAGTGTTCGATACAGATTTGTGCAGTATTCTAAGTAAAACAGCTGTTAGGTTTTATTGAGCATGCTGGAGAATATGAGTTCTTCTGGTAAAACCCAGGTGTCTACATTATTGAATTTTTTTCCCCAACTGAAAATTTGTTGCTTACTTTACAGGCATGCAAATATTAGTCTGTAATGTTATTTATTCATTAATTTTTAATGAATGCATTAAAGAGTGCAGAGTGCATCTTTGCAGGGAATGGTCTTGTACATAATAATGCAGACATAATAAACTTATATAACAAAATTTGTACTACAGATAATATGGCGCCTAAGACTTTTGGATAGTACTGTATATACATTTCTCTTGTTCTTACAGGAATATGTAAGATGTAGTATGTGTATGAAGCATGATGATGGCTAAAAAAAATTAAGCGACAGCACTTCTTAGAGAACAGGCCTCCAAAATATGGCAACCCTCTTTTTAAATCATTCATTCAATCATTTTCCAGACTTACACTATAGTATAGAGTAACAATAAAACAAGAAAGCAACAGAGAACATCCCTGTGAGCAAATACCTTTCATCCTCATTCCCTCAAGGACAATATACCTTTTGGCTAAATCCAACATTTTCATATGTGTGTCACAGAACATGAGTTTAAAAAGCAGGCTATGCTTTTATCAGAACAATTTCCAAAGAGAGGTTTTAAAATTTTCAGACCCAAAATCCTTCTTCAAATGTCTTAAAATAGAAAGAACTTTGGCGCATCATTCCAAAAATACATACATACATACAAAACAAAAATTATTGAAGATGCCCACAAAAAAAAAAAAAAAGCCTAGTCTGCCTCTAGATTAGAATTTTTGACAAAAGAAAATCCACAGAACAAGATCAGAGCAGGTTGACAGGTTTAATATTTCTAAGTAATATTGTGTACTGCTTATCATATACCAGTAACTGTTCTTACATAGAACGAACATAGAGATGACGGAAAGTCTATCAGTATGCTGTTACGTTTGCTATTAAAAAGCAGCTCTGGATATAGGTTCTACTTTTTCTATTCTATTCTTTTACTTGTATTGCTTTTATTACGTTTATTGTTGGTGGCTTCTGTTGTGTTTAAACATACTGTATGTTCAAGAAAGATGATATATGCAGAATTCCACTTACATTTTATCCAGTAATTGAAATCTAAAGTTAAAACTTGATAACCTGATCCAAAACCTGAATCCAGACAGCATCGTGGCCAAGACCTAGAAACTAAAAACATCTGGGTGGTGACTGACTGAAATTGTTAATGCAGAGTGAAACTACAACAGACCTTTGACTGGTTTCCGTTGCATGTAGCCTTTAATACTGAAAGCTTCCAGTCCTTTGTTGCGGTCCTGTGGCATGGCCTGGTGTACTGTACATGTTTCTGCATATGGTTAAGTTTATAGGTTTTGTGATATTTAGTTCACTTTTTAGCTATACAGATGTCTAGCGGCCATAATTTGCATCTGTCGCTTGTGGGTTCACTGACATTCTGTTCAGGCATTTTCCGTTGTCTTGGGGCATACAAAGAGGAAACAGTGTGTGTGCTGAAGGCTTAACCCTGAAGAATGCGTTGGGTCGTCCTCATGCACTCAGCACAGAGAAATAGCCTTATTTACTTTTGTTTGAGCTTCTGAGCACTCTGGAGCTTTTCTTTCTGCAGCTGGTTTTTATTGCCGTTCTTCTTGAGCCCTAGTTACATGACTAAATACGAAATAGAACTGCTCATGAAATATTTGATTATTAAAAAAATTATTGTTTTGTTTTAATGTGTACAATTTGGATGCTTTTATCTTGTTATATTTTTTCAATCAAATAAATATTTTAATCATCGTTTAAACCTTGTGTCTTCAAAATTTAATACATTTGTTGTGATTCTGTGAAGTGACTTATAAGCCATGTATTTGTTTTTTAATATCGCGACTTATTGCAAAAAAAGAAATATATCTATTTGTATAAATAAAAATTTGTATTTGTGCAAATTTTCTCAATTACAATCTGAATTTGAAATTCACACAAATATACACAACACTGATTTGAATTTGTAGGCGTCAAATTCAAATTTTCAAATTTACATTTTATTTGTCACATACACCGCCATACACAGTATGCTAGTGAAATGCTTATACTTATGTCATTTTAAATACATTTTTCATTTTTTGTGCAAGATTTCAAATTCAGTTGAAATATTTTTTTATAAGCAGGTGTAGAAAACATAAATTCTATACAAATTCAGATTCAAAATTCCAAAACACTGAATCTGAAAAGGTTGGGGTGATTGAGGGGGTAAAGCATGGATTTAATTGTCACCATTTTGACCACAATGAGCGGATAATGTCATGTTTTAAAAATCTAAACTTGGATTTAAAGAATTGAATTTTGTACATTTTTAATTCAGGTTGTTCTAGCACATTTCCCATTGCTTAAAACACTATACCTTTAAATACAATCTGTACATAAAATACTATCTTCTGTGCCTTAGAATAGGATTTAAAACAATTATTGTCGTTTTTAGCGACCCCACTGAGGGAACTCATCTAGTAAAAGTACTTCAGCAGAGGAAATTGCATTGGGCTGTAAACAGGTTATCAGCAAGTTTCTCACGTCTGCAAACAGACAGGACAATCTAAGCTGAGATCCCAGTTCCTTGTCAGTGTTTTCTAACCGAGATAATGATCTGAGCCATTGTTCCAGATAAACTGGAGGAGTTTTTTATCGGCTATTTAAGCCTCTGAGACTTAGGAAGCTGTTTCAACACTGGCGTGACCCAAGTCATGTCCCCATGATGTGGATGCTTAAGATTCTCCTTTGCACTTTGCTCTATAATCTTAGCTGTTGGTGCTGCCATGCATGCCCAGAGAAATGTGTGTGTGAGCCAGCAGCATCTGTGCAGTGTTTTAGGGTGCAGTCTATACCCTCTGGCATCGCAGGAGACGTGAGGAAACTGAACTTGGGATATAACCACATAAAGGAGATAAAGGTAATGCTCAATATCTGTCACTTTGTTACATGCTTCTGTTAATTACTAGTGGTTTTCTTGTGATATTTTCCATATGGGTTCGACATAAATAGTGCTACTGGTCTAACACAGAGTTTGGAACTGATCTGAAGCTTAAAGGTTTCATAATGGGATATAAAAGCTGTTATAAAAGCTGATTATGATTAAAGCCTGCACTATCCAGATATTTTTGTTTTTTAACAAACAGAACAGTTTATAGTGACTTTACAGAATATACCTTATTCTCAAAATGTATTTTCTGTCAAAGATTCCTTTAACTACAAAAAACACTCCACTGGACTCTTTATTACAATTTTTTTTCAAACATACAACTCTTTAAATACAATCATTGTGAAAAAAGTCTAAAGTAAAAAAAAAATAATAATGGTGCAAACTTTTTAAAGAATGGAATACATCCCCTGAACATTCAGTGAGGAATGAATGATCCTTGAAAAACGATGGATAACTTGTAGTCAACTTGGGCGATTAAAGGTGTTCGTGGGAGGCCAATGTTACAGACATGAATCAGGAAGTCAAGGCTCTGAAATAATGAGAAATCGTTTTTACCTGGATGGTATTCAAGCACTAAAGAAAAGCTAGGATAAGTGCATTACATTTACGACATTTGACAGACAGTCTTAACCAGTACAACTTACATTTTCATCTCATTATACATCTGAAAAAATTAGGGTTAAGGGCCTTACTCAAGGGCCCAACAGTGGTAACTTAGTGATGGTGGGGTTTGAAACTAGGACCTTTCAGTCAGAAGGCCATACCCTAACCACTGAGCTACCCCTGCTTTAGTGCATGAGAACAGTACGCCTGCATTAGTATAGCAGGGGGTTATATAGTTGTTACATTAAGAAATGTTTTTTACAACCTTCCAATCCATAACCCTAACTGATGTGGATCTCCAGTTGTATGTGAATGCCATATAACATAACTGAAAAATTTACATAAGGCATGAAAAGATCAATAAGGTTGGAGGAAAAATGTCTCTGTTTCGAATTGAATGCAAATCAGTGTGTGTCAAATGCGAAGGTGTGTGTGTGTGTGTGTGTGTGTGTGTGTGTGTGTGTGTGTGTGTGTGTGTGTGTGTGTGTGTGTTGAGAAGTTTGTAGTTTATGAGATTTTTTTGGTCCCTGCAAGAAACTCTTTAGAACCAGAAAAGGTTAAGGATAATGTTTTCTCTTAAAAATTTTAAAAATTTAAACTTTCTTTCCTTATCTCCCCTTATTTGTAACAGGAAGCTTCATACTGTACATGCTTTTCTGGCAAATTACTAATTCCTCATTTAAAACATTTTTTTTTACCTCAGAGTAGAGAACTGTCTGGCTTGCCAAGTCTTGAGGAAGTCATCCTGTCATCATGTGGGATGGAGCAGGTCGACGGCAATGCATTCAGAGCACAAAAGCATCTAAAATCATTGGATCTCCAGAAGAACAAGCTGCGCCACATCCCTCGTGGCCTTCCCTCCAGCCTCGAGATCCTCCAAATTAGTCATAACCAGATCCATGTGCTGCAGGAGTCTCCTCTGCACAGCCTGAGGAGGCTTCGTGTGCTAAATCTGCAGAATAACCTGATTACCACCCTGCGTGCCAACACCCTCTCAGCACTAGTTAAGCTGGAGTCTCTCTATCTGAATGGTAATAAAATCGAGACCGTACAGGGAGCTCTCAGGTTGTCGGCACTGAATTGGTTTAGTATGGCAAATAATAAGATCTCTTCACTGCCATCAGCGTTCTTCTCATCACTGCAAGCTTTAAAGACTTTAGACTTGTCCATAAACCTTCTGACCAAAGTTCCTCATAACCTCCCACAAGCCCTAATTACCCTGAACCTGGACAGAAACCAGATCAGATCATTAAAGAGTCGTGATCTGGCTCAGATGCATGACCTTACCACTCTGTCTGCTTGCTACAACAGACTGGTGTCTGTAGATGGCGGGCTTCGGTTGCCCAATCTCACGGTGTTGGAGTTGGCAGGTAACCAGCTGCGAGTGCTGCCCAGCAGGGTGTCGGCTAAACTTGTGAAGGTTGACTGTGGGCAGAATCAGATACAGGAAGTGAATCATCAGCAGCTGTCTGGTCTGAGGCACCTGAAACATCTCTTTCTGGAGAACAACACGATCCGACAGTTTGAACCCAATGCTCTGAGGGACTGTGTTCACCTCACCAACCTGGCTCTGGAACAGAATCTCCTCTCCACCGTCCCACATGGGTTAGTTCATTTTATTATCTAGACTGACTAAAATGTGAGAAGAAGAATCTTTTAAATCACTCTTAAATAATGCTAAATGGCCAAACTGTCCATTACATTTTAGGTGATGATCCAGACATTCAAGGTATAATGTTGTCAGATCATTAAATTAGGCTGCTGAAGGTTAATCTGAGGTTATTTATAACTAGTGGTTAAAGTTGAATAGGATGTTCAGTGTGAGTATATTGAGTATATTGAGCACAGAACAGTCTTTATGATTACCACAGAAATCTTGCGCAAAATCTTCACAGAATCCACACAGCAGTATAATGGCTATCACTGACCTCTGTCTGTACCTTCTCTAGGCTACCTGAATCACTAGTGCGCCTGGATCTGAAAGGTAACCGCATTGCCACTATTCAGGAGCGTGACCTGAAGCCCCTCAAGCGCCTTCAAGTGCTGAACCTGCGCAACAACATACTCTCCTCGCTGCCGGCCATGAGCCTGCTGCCCAGACTGAGGACTCTGTACCTAGAGGGGAACCTGTGGAACTGCACGTGCGAGCTCCTCAAAGCCAAAAGAGCGCTGCTGGCTCGGGATGTAGATATGAGCACAGAATTCTGCACTGAACCTGTCCGTTCATCACTGGACATGTGGCAAGCATACATCATGGCTCAAGAGATGTGTGAGGAGCAGACCAGAGAGGTCTTAACAGATAGCCAGACAGTAAACACAGACAATGAGGACTATGACGACTATGACTTTTAATGTGCTTGTACTTTTAAGCAGTGGGTTTAATAAATATTAGAAATACAAGGTACACTTCACTTTTTATACAACACATACTGTAGACAATAGGATGTTTAGGGATTATTATTTATTTCGGTCATCAGGTATCAAAATGTGTCTACAATGGGTTCGATTCTTGCTACGGGCCTGTGTTCATGGAGTTTGCATGTTCTCCACATGCTTGGTGAGTTTCCTCTGGGTATTCCTGTTTCCTCCAACAGTTCAAATACATGGAGATTAGGCTAACTGGCATTCCCAAATTTCCCCTAGTGTGAGAATGATTGTATTAATATTGACCGGAGGTCCCACCACAGTCATAAAATGGGAATAAATACCATGGTCACCAATGGCCTCGACGGTTCCTAGTTGAAATACAGAGGTTACTAGATGAAAGGATGGATGGATGATTTGGCACCTTTTACAGGGTTTACAACGCCTCGTACCCTGAGGCGTGACCGGGTGTACGGTATAAAGCGGTATAGACGATGAGTGAGTGAGTATTTTGAAGTCCAGATTTCCCCGACAGTAACACAGAGAACCACCAGATGGCGACACAGATCTATTATCGAGTTACTTTAACACTATTTCACTATTTAAATCCACACTAATCAACGTTATATTACTAGATAAATCATTTTGTTTCATATAAACTGTTTTGTGTTCATTTTATTTACTGGTCCTATTGATATTTGCTTACTTACCTTTTATTCTTATAGGAAATAAAAAAGATGCTGCTCTGTATGTACTGTATAAGATATATAAACATGTTTTTGTATCAGCACTACATTGAATTAAGAGGGATATAAATGCCATTGTTGATTATATTTAATCAGAATAGGCATAGTTATAGTTAGTGAGTTAATTGTTTCGTGTGTGCTTTGTACTTAAATCCACGAAACAATCTCGTCTTTTCATTACACTACAGGCCATTATCTGATTTTAAGAAACAGGAAGTGTTTGCCTTGCCTAATTTTTTTTTTGGATACGACACTTGAATTTCCGGTAGCTGACCAATCAAAACGCTCCACGTAACTCGGCGAGTTCAGAGTGTAAAGGTTGAACAAAATGGCGGCCGGCAGTCTGAGGTGTTGGCAGTAACCGAATGGCTCGTTACCGGCTCGATTAGTGCGAGCTGTTTATAAAACACCGATTTAGCGATGCCGGCTTGGTCGAGTCCCTGACAAACCTGGAATCTATTTAGGAAATTTTAACCCTCTCTCTATTTTTTTTTTAATATAAATGAAATGATGGCGTTAGTGTATGAGTGGGTATGGCGAGTTCTGCACGTCTTCCTCCAGCTTCAGCGCGCGGCCGTGTCCTGGTTCCAGGCGCGCGCGTGGAAGCGCACCTGGCTGCTATGGAGACGAGCCGCGGCCGCCGTGCTGCTCCCGCTCGTTCTCGGCGCTCCTAACCAGAGGAAACTCGGGGCCGGGACTGGGGCGGGGAGGCGAGCTAGCCGCCGGTGTCGGGTGCTGACGGACGGGAAGGCTCTGGAGAAGCTGCCGCTGCACATCGGGCTGCTGGTCGCGGAGGAAGAGGCACATTACACCGACATCGCTAACGTGGTGGTGTGGTGTATGGCGCTCGGCATCTCTTATGTCAGCGTGTACGATAACGAAGGTAAAGTGCTTTGTGTTAATACTGTGAGATGATGATAGGAATAAATGAACGAGGGAAGAACCGCATTCCAAAAGCCCCAGTGTTCCCTGTATGAGCACACTCGGGTGCGTGTGAAGATAAAGCTGCAGCGCGCTACATCGTGAACGCGCAGCTCGATTTGAGACGCGGCCCGTGTCTGAGACAGTCAGGTGCTCTTCTCTCATCACACTTCTTCTTTTGGGGATTTTCCTCAGCAAGCAACTTTGTAAGCCTTATGGACTTCTCTGAGGGAACTAAATGAAGTAGTAGTAATCATAATAATAATAATACTATTCTGCCTTTATTATTATTATTATTATTATTATTATTATTATTATTATTAACACCTCTACTACAATTTTATATTTACCAGTTTTTACCTGTTAATGATTGATTCAAGTGTTTCAGTTTGGCCCCTTATCCCCTAGTGACGTTTAATTCCAATGCTTCAGCATACTAAGACATCTTGGACAACACTATGCATCCAACTTTGTGGCAACAATTTGGCGAAGGCCCCTTTCTATTCCAACATGACTGTGCCCCAGTGCACAAAACAAGGATTATAAAGACATGGTTTTATGAGTTCACTGTGTAAGAACTTGACTGGCCCTAACAAAGAGCCCTGACCTCAACCCCATCGAGCACATTTGGGATGAACTGGAATGGGGATCGCAAGGCAGGACTTCTCGTCTGACATCAGTGTCTGACCTCATAAATTCTCCACAGAATGAATGGGTACGGATTCCCACAGAAACACACAAAAATCTTGTGGACAGCCTTCCAAGAAGAGTGGAAGCTGTTATGCGAACCCTGTTGGTATAAGAAAGCTCAAGGATATTGGTGACTCAGAGATAGGTTTCACACTTCTTCATGCGGAATTCCAGGCTTCATTTCCCACCCAGTGCCCAAAATTGGATAAAATGGGATGGTTGCATGTGGAAGGGCATCCGGCGTAAAGCCGTTGCCATATGTGTGCGCGCGCGGATGGGAATTGCCTGCTGTGGCGACCTCTCAGTTGAAGCAGGCGAATAACTTACAGCATGCATAGACACCTTATACTGCAAATGTTGTGAGGCTTTTTTCCCCCTGGGCTTCAAAATATCACATTTTACCCTGTGTCACAGACTCGGGCGCTCCTTTGCCCTAAGTTAGATCCGGGCACAGTTTAATGTCTGTGTAAAGTTTCACATGTTCTCTTGTGGGTTTCTTCCGTCCTCCCAAACCACACAAGAGGTGAATGTGAATATATAAGAATGTTCTTCCCACCCAATTCAGGGTGTATTCCTGTTTCACACTCAGTCGTCCATAAATTACTTTCTGAAGATGAATAATGATGAAAAATAATAATGTTGATAAATATATAAAATGTGTAGTAAAATAAGAACATAATCACAGATCAAATGCATCTAATACAATGTGAATATTTATCTATAATCTTTTGATTGCTCCCTTAACTTTCAGAATTGGTAGAAATGTATGTCATGCTGTAAATTCTAAAATGATGACCAGTGTATGATATAATCTAATAAAACTGCGGGCTTGTATGGAAACTGGGCTGACCACCAAAAACGTATTTATATGTATTTTTTATTCTAAGAGATTTTATTACATGAAGTGATTTAATGTTCCAGAATTCGTTCCTGTTGAGTTAATTCGATGGAAAATTAAATCATTGTCAAATATGTGAAGCACCTTTTACTGACCCGTCGCCATCCATAAACGTGTTTACAGCATTATGTTATCGACATTTTATTGCCCCTTGTGTAGAAAATATAGAGCTGAAGTTGCCAACGTGTCCATGCATGCGAGTTGAAATTCTTTCAAACCATGGCACTACTAATGGACACTGTGTTAGAGCTTTAAATACCATCTGTTACCAAGTGTCTGTGGGGCAAAAGTCACCCAAAAAAGTGTAATATTTTTCCTTTTAGTTTTTAATTGTACAATTTGACAATTTAACATGTTGACACGTGCATTCTGAGCTGCTTTTACGCTCACCATGGTTGTAAATCTTGGTTTAAGTTCCCATGAACCTCCTGTCAACTTGAAATAGTCTGTCTGTTCTCCTCTGAGCTCTCTCATGAATGATGAGTCTGTTCCTCATACAACTGGGTGTTTTTTATATTCTGCACAACTCTGTGTAATCTCTAAAGACTGTGATCCATGAAAATCTGTTGATCAAGGAATCTGTCACCATTAAGTGTTTCAGTCACTGAGATGATATTTTTTTAATATAATTTCACGGTTTGTATTAACAGAAATTGCTTCAGGACTGTTTTCAGTTTGGGAATATTTCAACATGCTGCGTGTCTTTGTGTAGGACTGAACTGCAGTTGGCTTCACCTTTAACCCTGATTAGGCAATTCAACAAGCTCAATGTTGGAGCCCATCTCACAGGAGTGTGTCATGTGTAATAAAAAAAATCAAAAAAAAAAAATACTTGCTTACACAGTATTTGTGGCTCAGTGCACTATTGGAGATCTAAATCTGTCTGTGTCTTTATGTTCTCAGTTACTGATGCTGAAGTCCCATGGCTTCTACGCCAGTTTCTCCTTTCACTAAATGAAAGACAGCTACTAGTGCCTCCCTGTATAGCTTCCACTCTTTTTGTAATCTTGAATGAAGTCTGAGCGTTTAATATTACAGCACTGATCCCGCCTTTGTCCTTTAGGCGTGTTCAGCAGGGACAATTCCAGACTGATGGAGGAGATCGTGAAGCAACAAAAGGAGCTCCTGGGCTCGGACAGCTGCAAGCACTCAGCCGAGCTCCTGAATAATGGCCCAGACACACAGGAACAAGGTGAGTGCCGACTCCCAGAATCACTGGAACAGGTTCCACCTGAAAAGCTTGCCAGGACTCACCTCATGCATCATGCCTCTGACGTCTTCCTTAAAAAAAGAAAAAAAAAAAAAAATCAGACATGGCTGATGGGCGTGTCTGTGAAAAATGTTAACCTTCTGTTGAGAATCTGAATGGTGTGGCTGGGAGTCACAGAGAGAAACTTCTCCGTCATTCAGGGACATCCTAACCAATCATGTGTGCTCGCGTACACTGAGCATGTTTTCTGTCCCAGTGCAACATCCTAGATAATGATTTTGAAATGATTGCCGCTGAACTGAGGGAAAAAATGAGGTAAAGGAGACATTTCGGCTACCCATGTCAGTGAAACCGCTAGTAATAATAATCAATAGCGATGGGGGAAGAAATCGATTCGGTTAGGATTCTTTTGTGTGGCAATATGTGTATCTCTAAATAAAAAAAAATGTTTATTAAACTTTTTACCTATATACTGTTTGCTGTTGAGGTGGTAAAAAGTTACAGTTCCTCTATAATCCTGCTGGTGGTGCACTTTAAACTATTCACACACTGGCAGGCAGCACATCATACTGTCTGATAGGAACAAATTATTTTAAAAGTTTGTTTAGAACTGTAAAAATAAGATGAAAAAAATATACAGAATCGAGATATTTACAAAATCGTAATACAGATTGACTTGGCACTTGGGTATCGTGATATTATCGTATCAGGTCGCAATCCTTCTAACCTTCTCACTTCTAAGTGACGGGATTTAAAGTCATTTTTCTCGTCGTTTACGGAGTCATACTGATCGAGCCTGATTTAAAGTTGTAATCTTCAAGATGACAGTTGAATTCTACCGTTTGTACGCTCTCGGATCGAGACCCTGAATGTGTTTGGTTCACTGATGCCTATTTATTATACATAACAAAGATATTAATAAAATAAAAAAACACACACACACAATCAGTGAAATGTTCACATTTCCCTTTGTGAATATGATGTACAGTAAATTAACCAACAATCAGAGGCGAGTTATTGTTATATGGACACTGTAGAAATAAAGCACTGAAGTGAAGTATCCCATTATTGACTCCTATACATGAAATAAGGCACACAAAATGTTTTCGTGACTCTAAAGGTATAAAATATTTAGGTCTTGCTATGCAGATGTGTTGGGTTAAACAAGGTAAGTTCCTTTATTTTTTATTTTTTTTTAACTATTGCCCAACCTTAATTCATACAAATGTATGCAAAATGTGTTCAAATTATGTGACCAGAGACACAAAATGTTTACCAGCATTTATCATAAAAAATTTTTTTAAACGCATTGAATGTAGGAGGATTTGTCAAATTTTTACAAATCTTAAACAAAATAAATATTTTAATTCTCATTAAAACATTCAGCCATGAAACCGAGTATATGTTTATTGTGATGGAATTAAAATATAAATTGAATACATCGTTAAATAGTCTTTGTTATTCTTTGGTAAACAGAATCCAATTGAAAAAGTTAATCAACAGTAGATTATTTTAATTATAAATGCAAATATTGTCTGCTGTACTAAATAATGGCAATTCAGTAATACACTTTTGTGTGTGTAGTGTCAAGGTGCCAGACGGTGGTGAAGGTCTTGTCTCCAGACGACGGGAAGCTCAGTATCGTGCGAGCGGCGCAGCAGCTGTGTAAGGCCGTGGAGCAGAAAGAGCGAACACCCAAAGACATCGACGTCAACCTGTTGGACTCCTTACTGCGAGGTCAGGGGTCATTACAAACCAATCCACCATGCAGTATGTTTCAGAGCAAATTCACACACACACGTGCAACACCATGCCATCCTTTCACAGTTTCATTCTGTGTTCCGAGATAGGTGTCTGGTTCTGACGTTTCAACATCACCTGGTGAAAACATATCTAACTGCTTTAGTATGAAGGACATGGTTTTGCATGACGATGATGTTGGTTAAGTTTAGCAGGTAGCAGAAGCAGTCGAAAGTCGATTTACAGTGTGTGACAGCAAATCAAACCTTTTTTTAAATACACATTCTGTATCTTCTCTGAAAATCTGATGAATATTCAACAAGCTTAGTAAAGCCTTTAGTGGACGTTAAGGTTCTGATCAGAGGGCTCTGAGTTCACATCCCAGCTTGATAAAGAAATGACCCCCAACCCTCACCTGCTCAGTTGTGTCCTGTCTGAACCATGTCTCTCTGAATATACAGTACATGTTAGGAATAAATAATTGAATGAATTCTAATAAGTGCACTGAATTTCACTTGCTTCATTTATATCCTTTTTATGCATCTTGTATCTTTCTTTGCAATTCACCAGTAACTTTTGTTCAGTTCTCACATTATCACATGTCTATTGACTATATTCAAATTCCTATTTAAATTTTTAATTGTTACGTACACAGTATGATATGAAGTGAAATGCTAATACAACCGCTGATGACCTAAAATGTATAAATAAGAGTTTTTAATAAGATTATAAAGTAAGAAATAAGGGAATGTTACAAATTAGGACTATAGAAAATATAAACATTTATTTAAATACTAATGTTAGTATTAATGTTAAGATGTACAGCATGCAGTCACACCTACAAACCTGTTACTGTCTCATTGCTGCTGGATATCTGAAATTTCCTTTAGAATCAATAAACTATCCATCCATCCATCCATCTAAACGCTCCACCAGAACATTTTACTCAGGTGCTATTGTGCACTCACATATCCATCTTTTTTTTTTTTTGCATGTTACAAGGAGCATTACAGTCTCGTACATGCATAAGCTGAAAGATTCACATAATAAATACAGTTCCAGCTCTGATAGTGGGACACAAAGGTATTTAAGTTCTGTTTTAAATTAAAATGATGACGCACCCTAATTCTATCAGACGTGACCGCTGTAGACCTTGAGATACGTTTACCTTCACATTTACCTCCTGCTTTTATGTGGAGACACTTACAATACAGACAGGATACAACTGAAAGGGTTAACGCTGCACAAGGACGAAACGATGCGTCGGATTTCTGACGTCAGCATTTGAACTCGACCTTGCCAGATGTTTTTTTTTTTTTCTTTTTTTTCCTTCCTCTCTTTTTTTGCCTATGGAAGTACTAGGGTCTCTCACTGTCTCTCTCCATCTTATCCAAGCTCATATATTTTTTTCCCCCCAGACTCCAAGAACGTCCCAGACCCTGAGCTGGTGCTGAAGTTCGGCCCGGTGGAGAGCACGCTCGGCTTCCTGCCCTGGCACATCAGACTAACAGAGTTTATGTGAGTATCACACGCAAAACCACAATCGAACCATGCATGCATTTATGGTTGTTAATGAAAAAGTAGTGTTTAAAAGCTATGCATACACTTTATAAACAGCAGAATAGAAAATGGATTTAGAAATATATATATAAGGGGCGTTCAAGTCAAACTAGGATGTTTGGTTGTGCAGAATAACAGCACCAAAGAGACGTTGAACTTTACTACCCATCAGCGCCTGTATGTCACATGGCATTCATCACAAGACTTAAACAGCCCTTGTGCAGTGTAAACTTAAAATTCAGTTTGCAGTCAAAGATTTACTTATAAATTTAATATAAAGAAATAATATATAATAAGACCTTTTGTGAAATGAAGGTGAAATCATACACCCTGATGGTTTTAGGCGTTGTTAGATGGCTGGCAGTTTTACTTTTTTTTTTTTTTTTCGTTACCTGACCTAAACAGATTTCTACACAGAAAGTTGTAAAATGCTTCATTTCCAACCGTGATGAACCCTACTTAAACCCATACCATTCCATCCTCTGTTAGGTTTTTTAATGCTACATGTGTCCTTCAGTGCTTTAAGTTCTAAACCATACTGTTGTCTGCATTTCCATGAATATCCACTTGATGGCGATGCATCACCTTGAATCCTAATGTTTCTCTTCCTAGATCAATATGGACATTGGACTTTGTTCATTATAGTGCCTGATGGTGCATTTTCAAACTTTCAGCATGACTGACATAAAAAAATGAAGACTAGGAAAGCTAACATCATTCATCTGTTAGAGACTCTACATTATCATATATTTTTTTAGGGTGGAGACATCACGTAAAAATGTATATCAAAATATTTAAAGATAGAAGGCTTAACTCTGTAAATTGCTGTAAGAGCATGTTTTTTTTTGTATGATGAATTAGTTACTGATCCAGTATTAAGCTCTATGAGAAAGCTAGGTGCTAAAAAGCCTCCTGTTCTTTCAGGAAAAAAAAAGAATAAAGCAGGTTTGTTTCAAAGCCATCGTTTTATTTTTTCTGTTAAGAAATGGTTTAAAGTGGATGTTTTTAATTTCGATGGCATTAAAAACCAAATCACCAGGGAGGTATAAGGAAATAGACACCGTATGAAGACGCCACACTGAGGCTGATTTCCTTCTGGCCTAGATTTCATAAAATAACGTCCACTGAGGCTCATGTAGTCAAGATTAAGCTTCTGACACTTTCATACCATGGCCTCGGCTGTGATTTAGAGGCTGTGTGTGTTTTAATAAAGGTTCAGCGGATACACTCCAGTCAAAGAATACTGTGTAGTAAACTATACAAGAGGGACGAATGACAGAATTCTAAGTTAAAGAGCTGATGAACAACAAGGACGGCTTTTCTGTGTCCTGCCTGCACACACTTTACACATGCTTGTGTGTGTGTGTGTGTGTGTGTGTGTGTGTGTGTGTGTGTGTGTGTGTGTGTGTGTGTGTGTGTGTGTGGGGAACAGTGTGTGTGTGTGACTGTTTCTGAGACAATAGGTTTGAACATAAAACATTATGAACACTCATAGGTCTGTCTGTCTGTCTTTCTCGCAGCTCCTTGCCTTCCCACAAAGACGTCTCTTACGACGACTTCCTCTGCGCTCTCAGGCAATACGCGGCCTGCGAGCAGCGCCTGGGGAAGTGACAGAGTCCTTCACCAAAAAAAAAAAGAAATAAAAACCTGAACTGAAAGAATCCACAAGAGAGACGTTCCTCTCTTTCTCTCAATGTTTACAAGACGTGCAGCTGAGCATCAGCATCCTGACGCCGCATCAGCATCTCTCCTTCACGACACACGGCCCAGCGCTGACCCTGTACCCCAAGGCTCTGTGTGTGTTTGAATGAGTAAATACATGTATTTGTAAGTGTGCGTATATGTGAGCGTGCCCTGCTGTGCGTGTACACTGAATAGAACGTCCGTTCATCCTCGAGAGAGTCCTGAGACTTGGTTAGCAATATGGTGTAAATTTTTCCTTTGATGCTTCGTTCCATTGTGTTTTTTTTTTTTTTTTTTTCCTGTGAAGAAGAGATGTTGCCAGGACTGCGCACTGACAAAGAGGAACATTACAATGGGGAAAATCAGTCACATCATCTCGGGAGCATGCGTCACAGGGAAACTCATTAATGACTTAATTGAAATAATCTACTGCAGTTGCAACGAATCAATGTGGAGTCCTCGATGAGACGGCACGTGTGTGTGCATGCGAGTGCGTCTGTGTTCAGGCCACTGATTGTATATAAAAAAAAAATCTTATGATTTATAATTGATGACAAAAATTGCTTATCACATACTGTTCAGTTCGAAAGCTCCGTCCTACAGATAGAAGTTCTTCTTAAATAATTAACATTTTTCACTTATTTTCTTACTTTTTTTTTTTTTTAAATAAATTAAATACATGCCTATTTTTAGGTGTGGGTGATATGGTAAAAATGTATGATGCATACATGCAGAGAAAAAAAAAAGAATCAGCACCTCAAAATGCAATATGTTTTTTTTTTTTTTTTTTTTTATTAATGTTCGTTATAAAATTGTTTGCAGAAACGGTTCATCATCCAGACTCGTGCCTGTAACGCTAGAGTAGGTGGTTGTAAGAGTATCTGTAATGCCCTTATTACTGGATTTGGATCCGGTCTTCCCACTATCACGGTCACTTTACAGCATCGTCACATCGCCCATCTACTAATCGGAGTTCCTGGGAGACAAACCCTTCGATGCGAATGTGGAGGTTGTGGAGGAGACGCTGCACAGATTTTTACACCGTAATGCTAACCTCGGAGGCTTGTAAACGACAAGGACGTCGGCATTTGTTGGAAGTCTTAAACCGAACAGTGTATTTATTAGTCATGGCTCATCGTATAAAAGGGGATGATGTAATAGTGTCCAGTGTGAATGCTTAATAAATGTTACTGAAAACCTAAGAAAAAGATTGAGTTCTGACATTAAATCTCATTAAAACACAGTAGAAAATGTCATCTTGGCGAGTTAAAATCATTTAGCCATTTGTAGTCGATGATTACAAGACCCGAAATGTAAGATAATTAAACCTGTTTATGCTAAAAATAAATAATAAAGAAAAAGGTTAAAGCTTGAAATTGCCATCAGCCACATTTGCAAATGTTATTTTTTGTTTCTTTTAAAAAGAAGCTAATGTTTAAATAGTAAATTATGACATATAGTCTTATATTTGTTTTATTGGAATCTTATTACATGAAATAGTACGTATGTGACAACATTCAAGATACTATCACTTGCCAAGATGTCTTTTTTTTCCCTTCCTTTCACTGAAAGATGATTTCCAAATAAATGCAACCTTAATTAAATCCAACGCAATGATTACACAATGCATGAACACTTAATAATGAACTATCGGGATTGCCACAAAGCAGACATCCAGCTGTAATGCTTTCCATCCATAATATACAATCCAGATGTGACTGGCAGGGGGGTGGTAGAGGAACCAAACTCAAAAGGCAGACAAAAGGTAGTTACTGTACAGTTGGAAATCATTACACACTAGTGCAATGTTGAACGTTCGATGCTGATTGGTCAGAAGTATTTGGTTAATTTTCTATAACAGCAGCTTTGACAAAAGCGCAGCTGTGAATCACAGGCTTGTATTAATTCTCGTTTCTATAGTAATGATTTGCACAGGGGCTTAATTTAAATCCTAAATACACTGCTTCACAATTATGAACTACATTCTGCATGTTTGTGTCAATCATTGGGCTGTCCAAAATAGATAATCTATGAGCTCATCATCTCTTGTGCTTCTGTGCCAAATCCATGAAAAGGAAAATAACACACACTAACATTTTCTTCACCCACCTTTAGTTTAGTTTTGGTTCACCTTTCGATTACATTGTGGTGGCCAGTTCATGTGTGAAAGTGATTCCTCACGCTCCCCCCCAAAAAAAGCATTTCATAATTTGAGTCCTGGAATATGAATGTACCATCAGGGAAGAAAAACTATACATGTGATAACCATTCAGACCGTCAAGCTGACTTCATTTTGCCACATACCGTAGAACTAGACCCGACCAACTGAAGAAACTCCAAATCATAACTCTGCCTGCAGAGGCTTGTACAGTGGCCACTATGCATGATGGTTGCATCGCACATCACTCTTGACCTTGACCACACAACCTTTTTCCATTCCTCCAAAGTCCAATCTTTGTGCTTTCTAGCAAACTGATTAGTCTCACTAACAAGTGGTTTTCATATGGCTGCACCGCTTCACACAGTTTCATCCCAATCCCAAACCATTGTGCTCTTGTTTTCACTCCTAAAACTTTTCA
This sequence comes from Clarias macrocephalus, assembly GCA_011419295.1. Classification (NCBI taxonomy): domain Eukaryota; kingdom Metazoa; phylum Chordata; class Actinopteri; order Siluriformes; family Clariidae; genus Clarias; species Clarias macrocephalus. The sequence continues at coordinate 256,695 of JAAGKR010000171.1, forward strand.
TTTCTACAGTCCATCTTTTGTGATGGAAACTTCATGAAGCATTGAGGTACTCTCTCATCATGTACATTAATGTCTTTCTTCTGTGAACTTTAATAACGATTAATCTTAATCCAATTAGAGGTCACTTCAGGAATTTCTCCTGAGTTGTTTTCTTTTCTTGATTTGAACACATATAGATTTATTGCCAACAAAAAATGTCAACAATTCCACGAAGGACGCCAATACATTTCGCCAATCAAAGGGTTAAACGCTAAGAATCTGGCAATAGTCTATAATCTATAAACCTATCATGAAATATCAGATTGATTTGCCTTTATTGCAGATATTCTCACCTGCTTTTGTGCAGTGTCATGTCTTTATAAGCAGTTTTGCATAAATTGTTGCTAACATGTATGTACTGTACACTGTCCAGCTCAGGAGACGTAGTCAATACCTGGACACTTTACACTGATTAATCTCTAGTACATAGAGATTCAGAGTTAGGCTTTAGTCAGCACACTTTGCGTTATAAACAGTGTTTGTTCAAATCCGCCCAGAATTAAGAGTGACGTCTGGGTTTGTGCTGATATTTATGCTCACTGTTGGTGAAATTTCTATTCTGATTGGTCAGAAGGTGTTCTATAGCAGGACAGTGTCCAAATCACATACAAGTATACGATGTACAAGTGCAAAAGTTCTGATACATTATTGTCTCGATATTAACAGATTACAGATGGATTTACTGTGTTTTGCAAAACAATGTGTGGTGAGGGTTTTCTGGTTGAACACTAATAGAATAGAGTCTTCAGTTTTTCTGATACAGGAAAGCCTTCGGGTCAGAGGAGTTTATACTGTTCTTGTTAATATGACAAGCTGGTGAGCGAATGACTGCTGCTATAACGTAAGCGATAACAGAAATTAACTTGTGTGGATGCCCCCCCCCCCCCAATGCAAAACAACAACAACAACAAAAAACACTTCAGGGCATGCAGTAATTCAAAATGTTGCTTCAACTCACAATCCTGTTGTTGATTATTTTCCTATAGTAGCACAACCCCACGTGTTTTATTCCTTATATACTGTACACTCGGGTCCATAGATATTTGAACAAGGATGCAATTTTCAGAATTTTGTCTCTGTACACCACCACAGTGGATCTGAAATGAAGAACTACAAAGTGTAGCTTTAATTCAAGGTGTTTACAGAAAAATATTACATTATCCATTTAGGAATTTATTACAGATTATTTATTACATAATCCCTGACTAATAGAGCACTGATAAGACGTTTGATGGCCAGCTGTGGTCTGTCTCTTAGTTACTTCATGACAATCAAATTTGATGTTAATTCCAAGTGTTACATTTACACTTGGTCACTGTTCATGGCAACTCTCCAAGTGCAGTCCAAAGATGTGCAACTGACAGAGGACATCATTAGGCTGAAAAAGGTATATTTAAAAAAAAGAATGGTTGCACTAACAGAGAACAATCTCAGCAACACAGAACTGAATAAGACAATTAAAATGGACGATCACAGAATTCTTTCCTTGGTAAAAGAAAATCCCCTTCATGACATGTAGCCAAGTGATGAACAATCTGCAGGAGGTAGAAGTTTCATTGTCAAAGTCTACAATCAAGAGATGCCTTCATGAATGTAAATACAGAGTGTTTACCACAAGATGCAAACCACTGGGCATGCTAAAGACCAGAAAGATCAAATTAGTGAAAAAAAAAAAAAACACCTACATTTGCCCAATCCTGATGCAAGAATAACTTGTACCTGAATGATGGGTGGAGAAGAATATGGAGAAGGAAAGGAACGGCTCATGTTCCAAAGTATTCCACATCACAGCACAGTGTTACTGCATGGGCATGTATGACTGGTGGCTCAGTGGTAGGTGTTTCGCCTCCCATGCGGAAGGCACGGGTTCGATCCAAACCCCAGCCACTGGATGCAGTACCGGATAAAATGGGAGGGTCGTGTCAGGAAGGGCATCTGGTGTTAAACCTCTGCAAAACTTGTATGTACAGACCGAATGGGCCACTGTGGTGAGCGCCGAAAGACCAACAACAAAATGTATAACTGTCACTGGTGATAGAAATTGCAAGATAAATTCTTTGCTCAGATTTGGTAAAACACTGCAGAACAAAAATGCACAGAGACAGCAGCCCATGGCAAAGAAATCAAATGTTCTTGCAGAACTTGACCGCAACTCAACAGGGCCTTTTTATCTCCTTCTGTAGACAAGACTGAGAACAAAGAAGAAGCAGCTGAAGACCTCTCACAGCGGCACTGTGTCTTTTCCATGGGTTCCAGACTTCAGGCAGTCATAGACTGCAATAAATTTGTATCCAAGACTTATAATAAAAGAATTATTATGTTCATGATAGCTAGTTTTTTCAATGACTTTTGTGTCTGTGGAAGAAAACAGAGGCTTGCAAAATATATGGCTGAAATTCCTAAATAGTTTATGCAATTTTTTGAAACCCCTTAAATGAAATTAAAGCAAGTCTACACTTTAATGACATCTTGTTTGTTTCATTTTAAAATCCACCCTGGTGTTTAACAGAGAGAAAAATCAGACAATTACGTAACTGTCCAAATACTTATGGACACGGCAGCATTTAACGAACAGTATGTTTGAAATGAGCAAAGTAAGTCATGGCCATGTCAGGTCTCTCATGTTTAATGTTTGCTGGTTTTATTTCTGCTCTATACATTTAAGTTGCCTTTCCATCCTTTTTTAATCAAGTCATCTTTTTTTTTTTTTTGATTTGATTTGATTTTTCCTCATACAGCAGTGTTTGATAGAATATGAGAGTATGTTAGTGCTTAAGCTGCTTAGAAAATTGATTGGTTCTCTGCTTTGTGGATCCTCACTGGCAGAAAATGGAACGCTCATTCGGCTGTCGGCGTTTTCATGTTCTCTGGCTGAGCTCGAGCAGAACAACCCGAGCCGAGGCCCAGATGAGCTGCTACTGTTTATAAAGCGCTCGCAGCTGCTTCAGGGAGCTCAGTGAAGAGAAGCTTTCAAACCTGCTCTTGGACTTGTTGGGTTTTTTTTATCCACTGGAGCATTCATTCAGTACACGCTAACAGGAGATGATCTAATCGAAACCAGATTTGATTATTTAGAAGACGTCTGCTCAGCCGACTCTTTCGGTGGAATAAAAAAGTTTTCATGGCTTTCCTGTGAGCTCAGTTTAAACTTAACCTAATCAGGCTTACATGGTTTATTTTACCTTATTATCGAAACCATTGGAGATTTTTAGAGCCCAAATCAGTGCTAGGTTCTACATTTAAGTTTTTATTTATTTATTTATATACTTTTCTTTTTTTAGCCATTTCTATTTCAGTTAGAATGCAGTTGGATTTATACTATCATTTATACTTATTTTAAAGATATCAGAATTTTAACATTTTAATATTAAAATGCCTGCTTATTCAATATTCAGTAATATTTTTTACATTTTTATCTCAGTAAAGAAAAAAATATTTTGCCTAAATAATTTAACAATGCATAAATAAACAGAAATTAAAACTAATATTTAAAAAATTATCAATTGATTGATGAATGAATGAATGAATGAATGAATGAATGTTATTTGTACAGGCTTTACTTTAAAAAAAAATTAAATTAAAAACAATCTACAGGAATGCAAGTAAGCAGCAATAATGTGCAAGTTAACAAATAAATTAGATAGATGACATACTGTGCATCCCTACAACCAGGATATCATATCTGGGAGATACATAATCTCTTTGGATTATTACTATGGTTGGGAAAATAATTATTTGATTCCCTGCAGATTTTGTAAGTTTGCCCACTTACCATGTAATGAAGGGTCTATAATTTTTTAAAGGATAGTACGCAAGTGCATTGCATTCACAAAAGAATTATGTGCTCATGTGGTACACAGAATAATTTAACGTGCTCCTAACAACAATTCGTTATGTGCATAAAAGACACCTGTCCACAGAATCTCCATCTTCAGTTCAAACCTCACCACCATGGGCAAGACCAAAGAGCCGTCAAAGGACGTCAGGGACAAGATCGTAGACCTGCACAAGGCTGGAATGAGCTACAAGAAAATCAGCTAGAAGCTTGGTGAGAAAGAAAAATTGTTGGAGTGATCGTTCGCAAATGGAATAAATACAAAATAACCTTCAGTAGACCTCGGTCTGGAGCTCCATGCAAGATTCCGCCTCTTTAGGTAGGGATGATCATGAGAAGGTTGAGGGATCAGTTCAGAACTACACAGGAGGAGCTTGTTAATGATCTTGAGGCAGTTGGGACCACAGTCACCAAACAAATCATTGGTAACATGGATTGAAATCCTTTAGGTCCTTCTCAGGAAGGCACATGTACTGTTCAGGCAGCTCTGACGTTTGCCAATGAACAGAAAAGGATTGGGAGAAAGTGATTGGATCAAACTCAGAATACCATCCCTACAGGGATGTCCCCACTGGCAACATCATGCTTTGGGGCTGTTTCTCTGCTAAAGGTACTTTGCACCATTGAGCTTTTAATCGACGTGGCAATGCATTGTCAAATTTTGGATGAGAACCCCCCTAAAGATGGTATGTGAATTGGTCTTCCAGCATGACAATGATCGAAAATATACCCCCAAGGGAACAAAGAAGTGGCTCAAGAAGGACTATATTAAGGTCATGGAGTGGTCTCTAGACCTTAATCCTATAGAAGATTTATTGATGGAGCTTAAACTTCAAGTTGCCAAGCGACAGGCAAGAAACCTTAAGGATTTAGAAGAGATCTGTAAACAATAGTGGATCAAAATCCCTCCTGAGATGTGTGCAAACCTGGCAACCAACTACAAGAAACGTCTTACCTCTGTGCTTGCCAACAAGGGTTTCTACATCAAGTACTAGGTCATGTTTTGCTTGGGGATCAAAAGCTTCTTTTCCTCAATAAAATGCGAATTAATTTATAACCTTTGTATCATGTTTTTTTCTTTTTCTTTTTGTATCATGTGAGCAAAATAATATATATATATATATATATATATATATATATATATATATATATATATATATATATAGAAT